>JARQZK010005303.1:0-51783 GCA_030704885.1 Cynegetis impunctata | reverse complement strand
TTGCCTTGGAAATAACTTTATTTAAATTTTGTTTAGTTTGTATGTGTTTTTCCATTATGTATGTTATGTAAGTATGTGTTTTCTGGATACAACCTGGATTTATTATAATAATAATTATTATTTTTAATAGCCTGTCGGACATCTGGAGTAAACCATGGTTTGTCATTTAATAGTGTTTTTTATATATTTGGAATTGTCAAACCATGTGCGATACTGAAAATTTGATTACCACGGTCGAAAAATATATCTGCTTATGATATTCAAATAAAATCGGACTTATTTTGTCGGCAGTGTGCGCTAGTGGTCCGATTTGAAATAGTTTCAGACAATCGGATCCGATTGTAGTAAATGTGCGGCCGGCCTAAGAGGTGTTATTAGGATCTGACATTGAGGCAGAGCTTAGGTGATAACGTCAAAACATGGCGCTTTAAAACCAATTATGAACACAGGTTATATGAGAGCTTTTAAGGTTTTTGAGTTTTTCTTAACAATGTTAGTTTCGAGTGAAAGTGTGAATCGCATCAATCGCATGATATGCAGGTGAAAACTCACTTCAGAGAAAATACAGAGAAGAAGATAGGTTGCAAAGATCCAAATTCATCATACAATAGAGGAAAAATGAAGAGAAGTTGAGGCCTGCTATCGTCAATTTTACTGCTTTTGGTCTATCTATTTCTCACTTCAGAGAACAACCTCATGTAATTGAGTTTACAGAACGAGAAGAAATTTTATTCTACACTCGTTCATGTGCTGCTGGGCTCAAAGGACAGTGTAAATACACTGTAATATCACATCCAATTCTCCATTTAAGACTTCCACCGAAATACTATTATTTTAGGCCGGAAATTGAGATTGGGCTCTTTTCTGTTGCAACATCTTGGATTAAACCACAGCTATGTGTTTGATGGACCGGACATATTTTTCGATATCCTTGCATGTGTACTAAAGTATCAGAGTTAAACGTCTCGATTAATTCTGTTCTTTTGAACAAGCTCGGTCTGTGTCCAAAACTCACATTTTCTTTATATATGTATTTACAGACTGTGGGATGTGAAGACATAGAAACATAATCTAGATATGCGTAGTTCGGGTTGTGGTGCGAGCTATAAATTGAATACTCTAAGCTTCGGCTTTTGAACTGAAGCATTTTGGATTTTCAACTAATGAAGAAAATTAACCAAAATTTCAATCAATACAAATGTAATATTTTTTAATAAATATGCAGAGAACAACATCGATTCTCGGAGTTTGTGTGATCCTTCTTAATTCTCTATCTTGCCATAGAATATAAATAATAATAATACAAATAATAGCAAATTAAAAATCCCTTATTTGAATATAGATCCATAGAGATTGAGTAAGCAGATAAGTAAACTAGATGTAATTTAACAAGCAAAAATGATAGAAATGAGAAACTTAAATATAGCCCACTTATTGAACGTGAAATACTAGTATCTAATACAACAAAAATTCTAGTTGTATTCAAGCAACTATTGTTGTTGTAAGTGGAGCATAGATATATTTGTAGAAGTAAACAGATACACATGATAACAGGAGACTCTAGCTGGACAAAATCTGCTCGGAAGATAATGGACAGGAGTATTACGATGCTGCTGACGTGACTAGGTATATCTTATAGTGTGCCAAGGAAGCTGGGGTGTGTGATAGGTCTTATAGGAGAGGCGTAGCTGATCGTAAGTTTGGAAGATGTAGGAGACAGGACATAGTGAATTTGTGGGCTAGGTTATCGTCACTAATCCTGATGACTGATATTTCGGATTCTTGTGCTTTGGAATGCTCGAAGATCTTTTATTAACACAATTAAACAAGTAGTTTTTTTATATTCTAAAAATACTGAAAAGATACCTACTACTCATCCTCAAAATAGAATTATATTTGGTGTAAGAAGAAATTCTGAGTCCAAAATGCAGCTGAGGTGATTAATGTATAATATAAAATAGGGAACTAAGTATTTTCCCAAATCTTTTTAATAACTATGTGAGTTTTTAATCTTGCAAAGATTTACAATTCAGTTGAATGAAAACGATTTCGATTTGGAACAAATATGACGAAGTATTTCATAACAATTTGATTGATTGAATAAGTAATATATGGATGATATAAGTTACTGAAAGTGGAATAAATTGCACCATTTTTTTTTAACGAGAAATAAGAAATGACATTTCAATGGTAGTTGTGGAGCCTACTTCCCTTTTGTTTATAATTTGAGTTTCCTGAATGAATAAATTCAATTTCACTTCCATCCATTACATATCGAACCATTAGAAGTGTCTATGAAGAATGAATACCAAGGTCATGTTTAATCGATGTATTTCCTTCCAAGGTACGACAAGAAGAATGTTGGAATATAGAGAATATAGAAATCGGCTTAATGAAATAAATAGATTCACTAAAAATAAATTTTATAAAACAAAAATTAAGAAAAACGTACACATTATAAAAAAATTTATAAGCTGTTTTCTGAAGCAACGAATGAAGGCGTCAATAGCAACCTATCTCAAATAAAAAAATGATCTAAATGTTCTGCTCACTCATCCCGGAGAAATTACCAAGTACTGTAACGATTGCTTTGGGACAGTTGGGAAAAAAATGTCAGATAGGGTTGCTGATACTCCTGTACCATTTAAAATCCGCAATAAGTCTCTGTTTTCTATGTACTTGAGACCAACAAATTCCAATGAAATAATAAATCATATAAAGTCTAAAAATAAATTGCTCCTCAGGCTCTGACAATATATTAACTAAAGTAATGAAGCATTTACATAAATTTATTAGTCTCTCTCTGGTTCACCTCATCAACATAATATTTAAAACTGGTAAAGTTCCTAAGAAATTTAAAATGTCAACTGTTACACCAATCTACAAGTCAGGGGATAAAAATAATTTAAGCAACTATAGGCTAATAAGTGTAATCTCAAATGTGGCAAAGATATTTGAAAAATATCTTAGAATTAGGTTGATGGATTTTTTGATGTCTGGTAATTTGTTGTCTAAGAAAGAGTTCGGATTTATGGAGGGAAAAAGTACCTCGGATTCTATGTACAAACTAGTATCAGATATAATGCATATTATATATGGTTAAGGATGATAAATGTATTGCGCTGTTTCTCGATCTAGCAAAGGCGTTCGACACGGTGTCGCACCCTATATTACTTCAAGTTCTGGAGAGTTGTGGGGTGAGAGGCATTGTGTTGGACGTTTTTATAAATTATCTAGAGGATCGACCACAAGGCTTTAGGATTGGGAACGTGATCAGTAATCCAAAAGCAGTGTAGTTTGGAGTGCCACAGGATACTGTAAATGGACCAATATTATTTAATATCTGTTTGAATTACTTATTCAGTCTTGATGTGGGAGGAAAATAGTTGCCTATGCGGATGATACTGTGGTTTGTTTTCATGAAAAGACATGGCATTTAGCAAGAGAAAAATTGAAGTCTGGTTTTATAAAAATTAGAAACTTTTTGGACACTTTCAAACTAACTGCCTTGTGAGGTATTTAGGGGTAATTATCGATAAACATCTAAAATGGCACCAACATGTGCTCTATCTGTGTAAAAAGATTCGATGCTTGATCTGCAAGTTTTACATACTCCGTGAAATATTAGACAGAAATTGTTAAGCCCTTACTTAGATATGGAAACACTATTTGGGGGGTATGTATACTATTCATTTGCGTCAATTGAAAAAAACTGTGCAGAATTACATTATAAAGAAACCCAGACTGTCACACAAGCATGCTGAACTCATCAGATTTATATAACATTAGAACATTATATATCCTTGCAGAGTGTTGTTTTGTGCAATCTCATGAAAGGCTAAAGTCCAACTGTATTGCCCATGGCTATATGACAAAGGGTAATATTGAACACACTGATTATCCCGGATTCTAGAAGAAATATAAATCGGCGCTTTATAACCAATTTGGCTCCTAAATTGTATAATGTAATTCCTTTTCATACGAAAAATATAAAAATTATCAGTCTCTTCAGTAACTAAAGACTACCTGCTTTCAAATATGGATTTATTAACGTGTATTTTTAGGATGTGTGTATTTTCTGTGAAGAAAAAAATCAATTTAATAGACTGCAAGGCTGTGAATACTTAAGTGTCATAATTACATTAAATGAGTACGATTTACAACGATTAGATTATTATGCACATACAGTTGTTTTCACCTAGGTGTTTTGTTGCTACTTGGATATAATTTAAAAAAATTTGTAAACCTGTTTGGAAAATTAGAATACCTGGCTTCATTCAAGTATGACAAATAAAATGACTATAGACAAAGACTATTGGAATTTGTCCCAATTTATTGAAGAATATTTATGAGAAGAGGTATTTCGATAGAAATACTTCAAAATTTCATGTTATAATAACAAAGATACTTTAAAATTAAGTATTTAGGATTAGTAACCCAATATCAAAAGTTTTTTCGAAACTGAACTACTTTCTCAAGAGAGGTGTTTATATTTTATCTTCACATCCCTGAATTTGGATTAATTTTTTGTGGAATCGTGGAAACATGCATTTAACTTAAAATCCACTGTGGTGATTGTGACCAAAATCGACTAAGCAATGAAACCAGAATAAAAAACACAGAAACTCCATACTATACAATAGAATTTGCACTTGACTTTATGAACATTGCATCATTATAATAATTTCATAGATTTCGAATCTGCAAGATTTATACATGCAGGTAACAAAGGAAAGAAATTAGACCTTCTTGAAGCAATAGAAATATTAGAAGCACACCACTAGAAATCTCCCATTCTTAATGAGCAGTTACAATCAGAGAAAAAAGGATACACTCTGAAATTTACCATACTTCTGAATGGACCATTATCACGATTCCACAAAATATGAATACGAATTCTACGGATGCTCGGATAATATATAAACAGCAGACTTGAGAAAGTATTTCAGTCTTGATAAAACTTAAGATAGTAGAAAGAAACAATTTTAAAGTGAATTTGTTATATCGTGAAATTTTGTAAAATGTTTAATTTAAAAAATGTGTATTAAAACATGTTTCACCGAGAGTTCAGCGAAATATCAATCAACAATATCAATATTTGCTACAAATTGACCACAACAGAAAAAAGCATTGAAATTTATTTTTGCATTATACTTTGTCTCATTAAATAATTAGGAATGTATATCAATGAGGGGTTTTCAAGAAAAGGATGTTCATATAAAAACGTAGTATGAATTTTCTTTGCTTTTGAGAAATGTCTTCCAAACATTAGTAGTTCCTAATCGCAATCCTTTGTTCATTTAAAATGTTCTCCCATTATTATTTAATTAACAGAAAACTTCGGTAAATGAAATTAAGGTAGAAATTATTATTTTGTCTTTATAAATCACGCATATTATATATTCCTATTAAAAAAAACATGAGGTAAATTGAATTTATATAAGAAATTGGAACAAAATAACAATTCACATTAAGTTCCTAAGTATCACAGTATACCTATCTAATTAAAAAATCTATAACATTTCTTAAATATTAAAAAAAAATTCCTTCGATAAACAATAGAGGCGAACTTTAAATCATCCTAAAAATAGAATGTGAGTTTGAAATTGGTCCATATATGAAAAATTTTTAACTGTCAAAATTGAATATCTCAAACGAAGTTTAATAGTCATAAAATCAATTGAAAATTTTTACTTACATTACTAATCTGGATAATATTGATGATATCATTCTGAGAGCTTGAAAGAATTACACGAACAAAATAAAATTGTGAAAGCATCCAAATTCATTCACTTAGATTCATGACAGTTGTTTTTGTTAAGCAACAGTCGCAACAGCCGCAGCAGCGGCCATCTTCTATATTTTTGTTCATCCTTTTTGCCTCTCTTTCTATTAGGTGCGTTCACACAAACAAAATCGGGTATGATATGAAGGACACCACAGACGCAACGGACGCGTTCCATGGTATCCATTACTCTAATAGCGTTCTCCATTGGTAGAACTAGTGCGCACTGAGTGCAATTTTTATGATCCATTAATTGCAGAGCTTAGTGCGAGGGTTCTTGATCCATTGAGAAACTAGTGCAGTAGAAATTGAACTGAGTGCATGTATTTTGGCACGAGGTACGAGAGCTTGTGCCGGGGTCAGTGCAGTTATTTGATTTGAATGAATAACAGAATACTTAATATTGAGAACTTTAAATTAATAATTTTATAAAGTTTTAACACGATCTAATAAAAAATTATTCCTATACCTACTTTTAATAGCTAATTGCTTCGTGACGGTTAAATATAATGAATTATACATTTTGTTGTGTGAAAATAAGCCAGAAAATTGTTATTGAATGATTTAAACTTTATATAGTTAATTGAACCAATTGTTAGAGAATAAATGTATGTACTTCAAAAGTTATAATATTAATTAGTTGTGTCGCCAGTTTTTTCAGCTAACATATAATAATAGTTAATTTCATCACCTTATAGGAAATATCTTGCATTTTATAATTACTAATATAAAGTTTTACAGATCAAAATTAGAAAAAAATCTTGATCAGTGAATCAATACACTTCATATAAGGTAAATTAATGACAAAGCACACTCTCTCAAGAAGCAGTCTGGTCAGAAAAAGTTTAAATAAAAATACTGAGTTGTCAACTTATAAAGCGTATCCCAGTCATCAATGGGGACACAAATGGTTACTAATTCGTTATTAATTTCAAATTGAAGGTTTATTTCTTGCGTAATTTTTTTACATTTCATAAACAAAGAAAAACTTCAATTTTACGATAAAAAATAAAAAAGCGGAACTCAATTTACATAACCTCAAAAAACAAACAGCTGTAGTGTTACCGAAACGGAATTTATAAAATTTGTGATCCATAGGGATTGCCCTAGGGCACCTTTGTGACAGAACTAATCGAGTTCCAGTGCCGCACCAGTTTTACCAATGGAGACTGCGATTCAATAATTATTTACAATTTACCATAACTTAGAATTCGATGAAATTATTGTAGCTTAATAACTTTAGGCTGACATCGACAGATGCTCATTCTGAAATATTCCTGAGAATCTTTCATTTCAACATCAAATACAGCTCATATATTAGTACATCATTGTAGCTATAAACTATTTCATTATGAACATTAATTATTTCTCTTCGATAAATTATTCAATACTCAAAGTATATGGTTCTATTATACTCCATATACACAGTTCTATAGTGGACAGAGTAGATAAGAAAAAGGAGATAACAAATAAAATATATATATATATATATATATATATATATATATATATATATATATATATATATATATATATATTTATATATATATATATATATATATATATATTATATATATATATATATATATATATATATATATATATATATATATATATATATATATATATATATATATATATATATATATATATATATATATTATATATTATATATATATATATGAAAAACTTGGTTCTCGGGATGAACCGCGTAAAAGATTTGAAAAATCTCGACGTTTCGGCTCCTTTTGCGAAGTCATCTTCAGGAGAATTAGAAGGGAAAATAATTCAGATACGTGGCCTCAATCTTCCTACTCCACGAATCGAATTAGGAGGAATCGGAAATAATACGATTGCGTGGTCTCAACCTGCCTACTCCACCACCCGTTTTGCTTCCTGTCAACTCTGAAGTCTCACCCTGCCTACTCTTCAGAGTCACCTGACGGCCGATCGTCACGTGGCCGTATTTTATAGGGAAGGGGGGCGGGTACTCCATTGACGTAGTTATTGACGTAGTATTGACGTCAATGGGGCGTTCACGCACGGAACCAGTGCGAGATGCACACCCGTTGGGCGAGACATGGCGAGCGCGTGCAGCGAGTACGTGCCCCCCTTCCCTATAAATACGGCCACGCGTCGATAGGACCGTCTGTTGACTCTGAAGAGTAGGCAAAAGGAGCCGAAACGTCGAGATTTTTCAAATCTTTTACGCGGTTCATCCCGAGAATCAAGTTTTTCAAATACTTCCGACCGAGGCAATCTTTCTGAACATATATATATATATATATATATATATATATATATATATATATATATATATATATATATATATATATATATATATATATATATATATATATATATATATATATATATATATATATATATACAAGGACGGATCCAGGCAATTTTTTTGGAGGTGGCCATGAGTCTGAGGAGGTATTTGTAGCGTGAAAGAAAAAATTGCACCTACTTTTTTCGAAAAGTAAACTGTATGATTATCCATAATTCAGCCAAACAACAAAATGGTGTGATGAAATTTTTTTATATAAAAAATATAATACTTTATTTGAAAACATGTTAAATAAAACCCTCGATATAATAATTAATGAAAGTACTAGTAATAATCACTATAAATATTTCAATTGTAAAAGATAATTTGATCACATTTGCGTGATTGCAATATTGACTATGAGAGTGAGTGGTAGATTGACGATGAGATGGTATGCTTAATTAATTAAGGTTGAAGTGGTTATGTAGATCAAAATTAAGGTTTCAAATTTAAAATCCATTTAAAATAGCAAACTAGATTAAGTATTTGAAGCATGAGCAATGATAATTTGATACAAATTTCAAGTATAATAACAATGTTATTCTACGTCAAAAGTACAATTGCAATCGATGTCTTTTGGTTTAGAAAGTTTTTTGCCATTTTTTCGAATTTCGAGGAGTAGGTATATTACGGTTTTTAGCAGGTTTTCACTTTGAAAACCTGCTTATTAAAATGGGTGCGATTAGCAAAGTTGGACCAGGATTCGTATGTATGTGCTTATGTATTTTAGCGTTGTGTACACTATAACGGGCGCAATTATGGAGCAATAGGGTTGAAAGTTTGTAATAGGTAGTTTTGTATGATATCTTGGATGGGATTGTTTTTGGTTCGAATTGGTTGGGGGGTTGACCCCCCTAGGGGCAAAATAAATTTTGTTTACACGATAACGAGCGCAATTTTGACGCAATCGGGTTGAAAGCTTGTAAATAGGCAGTTTCGTATGATATCTTGGATGGGATTGTTTTTGTTTCGAATTGGTTGTCACTTCAACTTCAGGGGGTTTGACTCCCTGGGGGAAGAAATAATTCTTATTCACACGATAAAGGTCACAATTTTGTAGCAATAGAGTTGAAAGTTTGTATCTAGGTAGTTTTGTATGATATCTTGAATGAAATTGGTTTTGGTTCGAATTGGTTGGGCGCAATTTTATACAAATAGAGTTGAAAGTTTGTGAGTACGTAGTTTCGTATAATACCTTGGATGTGATTGGTATTGGTACGAATTGGTTGGGGGGTTGATCCCGCGGGCACGAAATAAATATTGTTTACACATTAGAGCGCATTTTATTTTGAATTTGGAAAAAAAAATCATAATTTAATGAATATATATTTCAAACTGGATGCGTTATGAAAACCTGCTCTTCTGATGCAGCCCGCTGCGATTGAGTTTTTTTACATTTTGTCTCATCTCCTTTGAGTCGTCTGTGAATCTAAGCACATATTTGTATACTAGGAATATTTTACATCGGACAAGATTTTGTGAAACTTCCAAAATCGTTTTTACGCGACCTAAAAATAGGCCAAAAGTTTTGAAAAATGACCATTTTGTCTCTTGGTTACCTTGCCTTAATTGAACCATCTATGTAAATCAATCCCATAAATATTTGTTGCCAAATCCTTTAATTTGCGATCTTATAGAATCTTGTACGAGCAAAGGCCTTATGGACAGAGGTCAGAAATTACAGTGGTTTGAAATGCCGGAAAATATATACCTAAGTATGCAAATGGTAAATGGGTAAAAATTGGAATTTGCGCTACTCACCGTAGAACGGCCGTAACTTTGGTTCTACCTATCAACATTTTTCAAATGAAATATTTTACTTTATACCTACAACTCCAATTTTATTATAGATTTCTATTAAAAAAATTAAAATTTTGCATGAGATTGAACGACAACGCCATAATTTACAGCAATTAGTAACGTTGTAACGTGAATATCCCCTATTGAGTTATGACAATAGATTTTAAGATATTCTACTTGAAATGATGCTCCGGCTAGTTAAAAAAAATTGGAAATTCTAGTTACAATTCACCTGATTTATCTCTATACAGACAATCTCTATTAAAATTATTAAAAACTTTGGTTCAAAGATTACAAAAAAACTTATAAAATAAGAATAAAGGAAACTTAAAAAAAAATTATTTTGAGCTCGTTTTATCGGTATACTGTTATGTTTTTTTGTTTTGTTGTCTTCCTCTGTCTTCTTCCGCTCCTGTGGCTTTCGAAACTCTTAAAATGGCTTCTGGGTTCCTTAATAGTTTTTCCAAACTTCTAGAGTCCTTAAATGGCTCTTCCCAAATTCCTAGGGTCTTTAAAATATGCTTTTACAAGATCCTGGGGTCTTAAATTGGGACTCCTAGGGTCTTGAAATGGAACTCCTAGGGTCTTGCGCTTCCTAGCGCAGAAGATATTTAAGAAAAATTTATTACACTGAGGGAAAACTATAAAGTGAAAACTCTTTTGCCTTATTATTTCGTCCAACTCAATTCACAAATCGAAAAGCAGGCACGTTTTGCATCGGCCGGCTATATTTTAAAGTGACGCTAGAAATCATGGAATCTTCTTTATTGGCTGATCTCGGCTGAAATTTGGTTTGGCCAGTGGACGGTATTTCATAATGTTACAACGTGCAGGGGAAAATCCCCAGTAAACGTGGCCCAGGCCGCAGGAGGATTTCTTAGCTGAAAAATCTAAGAACATGGAACGGGCTTTTTAGAGTAGCCGTGAGAATAAGATCACGATAGCCACAATGATCGCCAACATCCGGACCGGATAGGCACTAAAAGAAGAAGAGCAACGTGACAGCTTTAAGAGATGTTTTTAAAATTTAGCACACCTGAAGAATTATTATAACGTCTATTATGACACCGAAATGAAAACTTTTAATTTGACGGCTGAAACATGTAGATAGGTGCCCGAGAACAAAAGTTATACTGCCGTTCCAATAAGTAAATATTGTTAACTCCAATTTTTATCCATTCCTCATTTGGATATATATATATATATATATATATATATATATATATATATATATATATATATATATATATATACATATAGGTATATATATATATATATATATATATATATATATATATATATATATATAATATATATATATTTATATATATATATATATATATATATATATATATATATATATATATATATATATATATATATATATATATATATATATATATATATATATATATATATATATATATATATATATATATATATATATATATATAAATAGGTATAAATTTTAAGGCATTTCAAATCGCTGTAACTTCTATTCAAAAGGAGCTATTGGGCTATTGGAGTTCTATAAGTTCGCAATTCGAAGGTTTTGGTCTCAGCTATTATCTTACCTTATATATATTATAGATGATTCAATTGTTAATGAAAAGTAACCAAATGTAGACTGCCTTTTTTAATTTTCACCTTATCATTTTCGCATATTTTCAGTTACAAGAACGCGTTAAGACGTATTTGAAAGTTTCACAAACCCACATTCGATGTAAAATTTTCTGAGGATTCAAATGTTTGCTTAGATTTACTGTAGACTTAGACGTAAAATATTCGTGGAAGTTCTCGAAAAATGGTGGAAAAATTGCTGTAACTTTTATGTAACTACCCGTTTGTGATCTAAAATTTTGTTTTGTAAGATTATATAATTATGGTGTAACGGGGTAATTCACCGATTGACCAACGCCACTGAATTCTTCTTCATCGGGATACCGTGACTTCACACTTCACTTTTGTCCTCTATGATTAATGAGTTGCGCGGAAGAAGAGTATCTAGGAAGTGTCGAATTAAGAATCGCTCACTCTTTTAGCAGCTGATGATCGAACTATCAACTGCGTTAATTATTGAAATTATATTCATACCTAATGAATTGAAAGTTTGTTGATTTGTATTAAAATTTGTTAATTATCTGTGGCATCTAATTAATAGATGGTAAGTTGTGAAAAGAAATACAATTATATCTATTTCGTATGAATGCATTATCGTGAAAATCTGAGTTGATTGCTTATTTCATTTTTCCGCCATTTCGTTTTTTTTTATTTACCTATATTAAATTATCTATCTTTAAATATTGAAATAATCATCTCGCATTTCCTAATTTAAAAGATTTCTAATTCATTTGCTTATTTTATTCTCTCAATTTAACACAAGATTTTTGTAGGTTAAACGATGGTAAATTTCACATGGTCATAGCTTATGTTCAGTTTAATGTTGGAACATGTACTGTCTTTCTTGGCATTTTTGCTTGAGACAAATCTAAATGTTGATTTGAATTGGCCATCGATACCCTACAGAAATTCTTGGAGCCTATTTAGTTTGCGATTGTATGTTGATTTGCCCTGAATTATTTTAGCCACCTGGCCTGGAGTTTAAAAACACCTGGCCTGGAGTTTAAAAATACTTGGTCTGGAGTTTAACCCTGTTTAGAACTAAAAGACACACTATCTGAAGGCTGAAATCCACGTTATCTAGAGCTACCAAGAAACGAGTTACAGAAAAAGGGCAGAAGTCAAGCACCATTTATCCAGAGGGGAATCTCCATCGTCAAGAGAAAATTAAATAAGAAAAACAATAGAAAAGATAAGTCTCATTGTAATTTATGTAGAAAAGGATAGTAAATACCTTCCATTTTAACTGTGTTATTATTACTGAGAACAACTGTGAACCAATAAATGTTAACCAACCTCCCTGCTAGTCGGGGCACATATCTATTTCTTTTTCAAAAGGGGGTTGGTTATAATGGATCTTTGCTTAGAATTTGAGCGATAAAAAATGGTACCTATTTTGGAGATATCAATCTTTAAAGTTATCGTTATTTTTACTTTTTGTGACACAGGGGTCGTGATCAGCAAAAGTTTTCACATTGGAAATTATGTTTAGGATTTTTTAAGCCAATGAAACTCAATATATCAAAAATAAGCAACAAGGTAAAAAAAAACCTCATAATGATTAAAATGTTATGACTCTAGAAATTGTGAGCCAATTCACAAGACATGTATTGCAATCCATTGTACCATTGACAAGGAAACCCAATAAATAAAGCATATCATAAAAAGTGCTAAAAAATTATTTATTTTCAAATCTTAAAATGTTTAGAAGAAAATTACTGGAAGATTGCGAGGGAATAGCAATAGTTATATCCAATTTAGTGTTATTGTAAATGGCTTTTTTAAGAAATAACTATATTTTTCTACGATTAAGCATTTCATTATACCTAGCGATCTCACACCGTTTCTTTTATTCAATCATTTTCAGGTTAGAAAGTAATAAGAGCTCTACTCTCCCACCAGTTTATTGGTTTAAAATGACATATTTATGGTGTTAATCGCATAAAATTTTGGTGTTGCGGGTAAAATATAATTATATATATATATATATATATATATATATATATATATATATATATATATATATATATATATATATATATATATATATATATATATATTATTTTTAATCCTTTGAATTACTTGCAGATGTCACAATTTAAAATAATTTTCGATAAATATAAAGATTTGGAATTTTGAAATCAATGTTCTTCAGATGCTGTGGATTCCAGCTCTGCCTCGTTTTCAAAGATGTTGTCAGAAAAATGATTGATTTTTTCTTCTCCTTATAAAATAAGCTCAATTTTTGATGAATATTTCTGAGTGTGTCAAAATTTTAAGGTTTTACTTATTGGATCAAAAATTCTCGTTTTTCAAATTTTGCTCCAAATTTATGATGAAAATATCAGCGTTTATCATAAATGACGTATGAAAATTTCCTTGCAGACTAAACTTTTTCAGTATTCTGGTAAAAATAACGAATGTTCTTCATTTTTTTCCCCATACTTCGACTATGATAACAAAGTACAGAAAATATTGCATATTCGTCATTATGATTATGGCAATAACCAGAAAAGTCGACATTTTTCGGATTAATTGCAATAAATATAACCAGAAACATGAAGACACTTCTAGAAAAATTTCGAATTCAGAGGCTTCTCGAGAAAGAATGCGAACAGAGATGCTTTTATCCGAATAGACAAATAAATAATTTTTACGGCAATACAACTTTTATTGTCGTAGTTGAAGTCGTAGTTACTGTTATCTGTTATAGTTGTCATTCTTGTTGTAATTGTGTCATGTCGTGTCATTGACGTTTTTATGGTGTATTCACAAAACTTTTTTCTTGATATGTAATTGAAATAGATTTGTGATGAGCCAGGTTGCAGTTTTTTACGTCAAGGTTGTCGTCGTTCTCGATGCCTGCTGTCAATTTTGTTGTCGCTATTGTCGTTGCTGTAATTTGTCAAGGTGAAAACATAGATTAATATCAGTTATTTATGTACCAAGTGCGTTATATAGATCCTTACGCCCGATCTAGTAATGCACGTGGTGCATACAAGATCTAATTTTTCACGAAAAAATTATTTTATTATAATGAAAAAGCGATTTTAAAATCGGCTCATTGCTCCTATCCATTCTTCTTCTCATAGTAGGCATGTCATTTGTTGATATTTTGACGTTTGTGAATATTTTTGTCATCATATTTAGTGAATGTAATTTCTGCTTTCTTTGTGTAGTCTTATAGAAATAATAATAATAATGATAATAATAATAATAATAATGATGATGAAGGAAGAACAGAAAAGAGAAAAATACAGAGATTTTATGTTCGAGCTGAGGACACTATACCCAGGGCCAAGGGCGCACCCAGGATTGAGTTTCGGGGGGGGGGGCTGAATCAAAATTTACCTCCTTAAATTTAAATAGAGAACGCACATTACGTATCCGGTATATCATAATAGATCTTATGGTTAACCGATAGTGACCAATGAGCTCATTTTAAAGTAGTAGATGAGCTCATTTTACAATTATTATCTCAGTAATCCTAATTCTTTTGTTACTACATTAAATCTTGGGGGGGCTGCAGCCCCATGGCTCCCCCCCTGGGTGCGCCACTGCCCAGGGCATGATGTTAGGATGGTCGTACTAATCATTGGTTGTCTAGACGGAAAGAGAGCTATGTGACAGAACTGAAAATTATTCCGGCATGCAGATCTCTGGCCGATATATTGACGCGCAGAATGCAGAAGCAGTGTTGCTCGGGTCACTTCGAGTCATCAGGTCCCATGAACTATAGAGGCCGCTTGCAGCTCATCTCTTTTGTTAAGGGACGCTGTAAGGGCAGGATAAAGAACTACTCCAAGGAATGTGTGAAAGGTTTTTTAGTGAGTAACCAGTAACATCCGGAGTCTCACACACACTCTGAGAATGCGTGCGGGATCTCAGGGTAGTCTATGAAAGATTTTTCCTCTCACACGGACGTAAAAAAAATAATAATAGACTTTATTGATGCCATTTCATACAGACTGTGATAAACATAGTTACAAATATTGGATATACATATATAACACAAACTTATCAATATCAATATATCCAATAATGTAAATGAAAATGAATTTACCCAGAATATCATAGAAAATGCAGCCACAGCTGGGAATAATTCATTGCCGGAGAAATCCAGAGTCGTAGACGACAAGGATTATGAAGTATTTGATCAATGAAAGTTGCTTCATATCTCCTCGTACAATTAGCGGGCGTTAGGCTCTAGGGCATAATGAGTGTGTTTATAGCAACAGTATCCAAGGTGAAATAAACATATAATATACAAGTAAAAAATAAAATAATTTAATGATTCTGAGACTGATACACGTTTCAAACCTGCTAGTGACAACCAGCATGCTAACCACATGACCTGCAAAACGATTACCTGAACCTGAGATGGATTTCTGTATCAACTTGAACAATGTGACTACTAGTACCAATAGAATGCTTACCCGAACCGAAAAATGTCTGACTCATAAATTCTGACAAAACGGCAATCAGTGCATGTAAATCCAATGTAATGTTACGTATGAAAAATATTGAATTTACTAAACAGTCAAAGGTCTCCAATCTCTATGGATTCTCTGAATTCCCCCAGAGTCAGGTTTACAAAAACTGCGAAAAATGGTCGTTATCAGTTAGCAAGACTCCATGAACCATCCATACTTGAAGCTCTTATTCTCTACCATTGCCTACCTGCATGAGCAACTTGCGCCAGTTTGTTATGAAGAATTTACAAACACCTGCGTAAAACTATTCTTGTTATCTGGTGGTTTTCCGATTCAGCTTCAACCCCTGCGCACAATTTATTTCGACCACAAGGCGTATGGAATTGATCGAGCTGAAGTTGAAACGGACCTTTCTACGTACAGGTCTTTCATCACTACGGAGTGGCTAAACCATTTGCAAAAATCCAGGGATTGTCACCGGATTCATTATTCAACCCCCTCCACCAAGCGAAATTTTCGAGTCGCACGACGTGTTGTGAGGAACAAGAGTCCTCTAATAGTGTGCTCAACTACTCATCTTTTGTATTAACAGACACCACATTCAATCGATGAACTGAGCCTATTCCTGGAAGAGTTGGATTTACCTCAGTTACTTGTCATACTGGTTGAGGGAGGAAAACCTATCTTCTTGGAAAAATACTCTACAGTGGCAGGATTCAATAGAGCAAGCTCTCCTCATGGTGGATCATTAATTCTAGCGAACAATATGATCATTCTCTATATCATACCGGTGTACGCTAAAAGTTTGGGGGTGGTTGCCACCCCATCTCGGGGGTGGAAATATTTTACTACATTTAAACTGTGGAAATCGATGGAAAAAGTAATTCTAAGAAAAAATTTTTCCATACAATTTCGTCGTTAAACTAATATTTTTTGAGTTATTCGCGGTAAAAAAGTATAAAATAACATTTTAAACTTTAATACGGGTAAAACTTGGTTTGGATTAGCTGAATATAGATCGCTTTATGCTTTAGAATACAATTTCATAATGTTTCAACCCTCAAAAATCAACCCTTGTTGGAGCTTAACACGTTGACCCCGGCTGTATATAAAAAAAAATCGGTCACTCAGCCGGCAAGATTGTTTGTTATTATTTGCTTTCATTTTTATCACATATGACGTATATTAGCCTTTTAGTTAAAAATTTTAATTTTTTTTTGGTTTTTAAATATATTCAATTTGCGGCATCACATTAGTGCCACGCCGTCACAAGGAGTTACTTTGGCCATAATAGCCGGCATGACATCAACGTGATACCGCGGACTGTCGCGTGGTATCTAGATGTTGCATCCACCGGTTGGCGGAAAGACTTGTATCGCTGTGAAGTAATGAGATCTAGACATAGGGAGCTCACTTCTTACTTCACGATCGTACAAATTGTTTTTATTTACTAATATAATGGGTGATAACGAAAAAAACAAAAGTATCTGAAAAATTTATGGAATGATCTTCTATCTGATGAGAATAATGCAAAATGAGCTAATTCTTAGTTGTGCACTAGTGAACTCATTTCTATTGTATAAAGAAGTGACACAGAGCACAATGAAAATAACACCATATAGGGAACAGCTAGCTACATCATTACTAGTAGGTCAAGGAAATAACGACCCTCTAACTGACGATGCTAAACGAGACCACTCATTAGAACTTCCTCATAAGAAAACGCGTTGCGTTGTTTGCTACGCTGAAATAACGAAAACGCAATGAAGAATTATTGCAATCAATAAAAGTCCACGCACAAAGTGGCACTGCCCTGGATGTGAAAAAATTATTGTTTTACATGTTTTTTCACAACGTAATCAAGTTAGAATAAGTTAGTTTTGGATTTTTATATTCGTTTGATTTACTTAACAAAACATTATAATTGATTTCTAATTTTCATTTCCATTTCTATCTAAATGAATAAATTTTAGTTGTTTAAATTTTTTTGATACCCCGTAAATTTTTTCCTAAGCCCTATATCTCGGTCCGGCGCATGTGAGCCGATCACTTGGACGGCGCCTATAAACACTTCGTTCACTCAGCATTGTGCCATGGTTTCTAACGAGGAACACGCCGTCTAAATCACATTTTGTTGTGTGGCAGTACATTGATGCCGCGCCGGCACAGTAACCAAAAGAGCGCGGCATACGTGTGATGCCACGCCGGGGCCAACGTGTTAATGTGAAAAAATGTCAAAAATTGAAATTAGGATCATCTCATCCTCAACTTCAAATTTTATATAATGCTCATGGACATTGTTTCTTTTTTAAGGGTGAAAACTACCCCTTATTGTCAAAAATTATAAAATATGGTTGTGAACCTCAAGATGGAAAAAATTTGGTTTGGATTAGTTGAATAATGATTGTTTCATGCTTTGGAATACAATTTCTAATGTTTCAACCCTTAAAAATCCACCCTTGTTAGAGCTTGATATAAAAAAAAATATTTATCCTAAGAAAATGATTAATGATCCTAAAGCATGAAACAATCATTACTACACCAATTCAAACAAAATTTTACCCATATTAAGGTTTTGCAATGTTATTTTATAATTTTTGATATTAAGGGGTAGTTTTCACTCCTTGAAATAATAAACGCCCATGAGCATGATATAAAACATAAAGCACAGGGTGAGATTAGCCTAATCCCGAATTTTCATGCAAATCGATGAAAAACGAAATCATTTTTGAGGATAAATAATTTTTTTTATACCAAGCTTCAAAAAGGGTGGATTTTTAAGGGTTGAAACATAATAATTTGTATTTCAAAGCATGAAACAATCATTATTCAACTAATCCAAACCAAATTTTACCCATCTTAAGGTATTTTATGAGTTTTTACAATTGGGGGTAGTTTTCACCCTTAAAAAACAAAAAGCATACAACGGCACGATGAAGAAAATAAACTAGAGGATGGAATGAGCTTAATTCAAAATTTTTACTTAAATCGATGCTGGACGAAAAAGTTGCGAGGTTTTGTCATTGTTTGAGCTTCATTTCCTGTACTAATAGTAGAAATGTTTATTACATTATGGAAAAATCCTGTGAAATATCAGTTTCAGAAGGGGATCTGACAAGTCTTGAAGAAGTTCAGTCTCATAATTTGGAGTCAAAACATATTCATCAAGAAAATGAGATTAATGATGACACTGATTATCTTCTAGATGATAATATCCTGACTCCTCACATAATAGCTCGGCCAGAAAGAGTGCCCAAAGTAAAAAAATTTGACGATTTAATTATGTGACTCATTTGTGTACAGAAGGTGTAATAAATATGATCCAATTACAACCAAGGATGCTTCACCTAGTTCAGATAAGGGCAGGTGGCAGCAGGCAATGATAGTTGAAGTCATCTGAAGAGATAGAAGCATGGGCAGTAAGAGCAGTTTCCGAGAATGGTACAATAGTTCAGTGTAAGTGGGTATTCAAGAGAAAAGTGAATTGTGGCAATAATGTAAGGTACAAGGCACGTTTAGTGGCAAAATGTTTTTGACAACTACCAGGTATTATGATACCGTTTTACCTATAGTGAGCAACTCTAGTTTGAGATTGTTGATGGCTTTGTCAGTTAATTTAGATTTGAATATAGAACAATTAGATGTAAATACTGCCTTTTTGAACGGTACTCTGAACGAAAATGTTTGTATGATGAAGCCTGAATGTTTAGAAAAGTCAGGAAATGAAAGTAAAATTTAGAAATTGAAAAAGACAATTTATAGTTTTTAGGAAGGTATATGCACTTCTGAATCACTTACCTATATCATAAAAGATTTCAGCATGAGCATTGTATTTATATAAAAACCATACATGATCTTACTACAATTATTGCAATCTATACGGATGATTTTTTTCTCAAATGATAGAGATGAAGTTGATTTGTTGAAACAGATATCAAGTTTGAAATTTAAATTCAAAGACTTCGGACAATTCAGACAATATTTAGGTATGAGAGTTAACATTGATAACAGTCGGAAAACAATAACTTTACGCCAAGAAGGCTATATTGGCCAACTATTGTTAAAGCAATTTGATATGATTGATTGTAAATTGGTATCCACTTCAATGCAAGTGAATAAAAATTTGGATAAAGCAGATAAAAAGGTTGATCAATTAACATATTAACAATTAATTGGTAGTTTGATGTATATTTCAGTTTTGACAAGACCATACATTACCAATCATGTTAGTAACGTAAGCCAATTTAAAAACTGTTTTTCAGATATTACTACATTGGAAGTGCTAGGAAGATTTTAAAATATTCAAAGTATACGAAAACTTGTGGTCTTGAGTTTATAAGAAATGTAGATTCAGAAGGGTTTACTGATTGGGCAAAAAATGTAATAGATAGAAAGTCTTATACAGGCTATTGTTTTGATCTCGAGGCACCAACACGGTTTCAGGAAAGGTCACTCGACAATTTCCGCGGCTATGGAAATTAAAAAAATCATGAAAGAATCACCTATGAAGTGGATAGTGATAATAACGGTAGACATCAAAAATGTCTTCAACACGGCAAAATGGGCCACGGAGGAATCAGGAATGAGTGCTTACCTGGTAAATTCGATAAAGGACTATCTGAAGGATAGGCTAATCACAATAAACGGAGAAGTACTTAAGTGCTACATGGGTGTTCCGCAGGGGTCGGTTCTGGGCCCCACCCTGTGGAACATCATGTATGATGGAGTACTTCGCATCAATTACCCTCAGAGAGTCACGCCAGTTGCATATGCCGATGACCTATCGCTGGTCATCGAGGCTGAGGAGAGGGACGGCGTGATCAATAAGGCGCAGAGGGCACACGACCAGGCGGCAACGTGGCTTAGGAAACACGGCCTGCAGGTAGAAACTGGGAAGACTGCAGTATTGCTTCTGAAAGGTACTAGAAATGTCACAGGACTGATGCTGACACTTGGGGAGAGAGCGGTGGCCACCTCCAAGCAAATAAAGTACCTTGGTATAACACTGGACAGAAACCTGAGGTTCGGGTCGCATGTGAGAAGTGCAGTGGAAAAGGTAGGAAAAAAAAACTGAAGCATTGAGGAAGCTCACCCCTGGACCTATTAAGAAGAGAGGGGATTCATATATAATGTCGATAACGGACACCTACCGGGGGTTAGAAGGATGGCTAGGAAAAGAGTGTGGAGAAATTAGCAGAGGAGATGGGCGAAAAGACTGATAAAACATGTAGAACCGTGGTTGACCTGCCAACACAAGAGAGTAAACTACTTCTTTACCCAGTTTTTGACCGAGCATGGATCCTTCGGGGTATACACCAGGAGGATAGCAAAGACCGGAGATCTGTGCAGCAGGTGCTCAGAAATAGAATCCGCGGAGCATACAATTTTCAAGTTTAGGAGGTGGCGACAAATGAGAGAGGATACGTGGAGAAGATTAAATGCGGTTCCGATTTCCGACTCTATTATTGGGAGAATGCTGGAAAATAAGGAAACATGGAATATACTCTTTGAATACATAGTGGAAGTCATGAAAAAGAAAGAACTGGAGGACAGACAGGCGAAAGATGACGCAAATTCCACGGGGTGAATAGGAAAGGGTACCACAGGACGATGGTAGAGGAAACAAACTTAGTTCCGTTTCTGTGATGCCAGGAAGGAGTCCAGGACGCCAATCTGCTGATCAACTATGCAGAGGGCGTGCCTGGTAAGAGAGGTTTTTAGTGGGTATGGGTTGTTTTATCACAGCCGAGTCCCACACTACCACAGTCGAACCATCAAACCCACTGTGGTGTACGTAAATAGTATTTTTCCTCTCTCAAAAAAAAAAGGCTATAGTTTTAAAATGTTCAACAGCCAGCTGTTGTGCTGAGTGTAGGTATTATGTTATGAAATGATAATCAAGGCGATCAAAAATTAGCTTAATATTGCACAAAAAGTCAAAACATATAAATATAAGATATTTGAATTGAGGAGGCCGTTACTCGATGAAAATCAATTGCTAACATGTTTGAGAAATGAAACTCTGAGTTTAACGATTTTCACATATAATGAAACAACAACAGTTGCAAAACGCGTTACGCTGACACTACAGCTTCTTCAGTTTGAAATTCGCAACCTGAAGAAGCTTTAGTGTTTTGTTTTATTATGCTTCTCCATTAAGGTTCTTGTGTAGGTCATAGTGTCTTTAAATAAGTCAGTCGATGCTGATAATCCAACAGATAAACACGTGTTTCAATTTGTTACTCTGTGCATTTAGTATTTTAATAACATCTACTTTATACATTATAGGGTCACGACTAATTGATATTTGTATTTGCTCAATAAAATTTTACATTGAAATACATTCTTCATATTATTGGCAATATCTTTTATATCAAGTATTGATTCATTATTTTCATCTATTATATATTTTACAGAAGAATCTTCCTTATTTTTTTTTTAAATTGATTTTAGTATTTATAAGATCCTACAGTTTCTTAGGATCACTACTATTTTTTTCAATCTCACCAGTTTCATAATTTTCTCCGACTCTCTCAAACACACACATTCTTTCACTTCAATTAGTATGTGCATAAGTAATAGGTTATATGTTTGAAATAATTTTAGCAATAGGTACTTCTAGAAATGAAGGAACATTTGTTTTTATGGATTGACGATTCCTGCGCTGTCTTTGTGAAGCTAAGAGACAAGGATGGACAATACAGGTAACATTTTGATACTGATATCATAATGTGCAAGTTCTACAAGTTGAAAGTGTATTGCGATTACGAAGCGAAAAGGCTACTACTTATAGAATTTTATGACGTATACTTATACAATTAGGTACTATGAGAATTGAATTGAACTTAAATTATATGTAATTAGCTCTAATAAATAGAATAATTGAAAATTCCCAATTTGATACTGATTACGAAAATAAAAATGTATACAAAAGCGTAGTGTACTATCGGACCGTTTGTTTCATCCTATGTGGATTACTCCATCCATGGAAAACTAGAATTGAAGCCGCGACATTCTCAAATGAGATCCACCCTACTGGAGTCCCATTTACAACTCATGAACCCCTAATTTTTACCCCGAGGCGAAGCTAAGGGGTTATAGTATCACGACAAAAAAATAGTAGCTGGTCCGATTTCAAAAATTCCAACGGATATCTATGAAACACATATGATTTCATAAGAAAAGTGTTTTCAAAAATTTTTCCCCAAGAAGAATAAAAAAATTATAGCGTTTTTTAGATTTTTTTGTCCATAGACATGTGGTGCTATCTATAAATCTTAAACCTAAATCGATTTTTACAATAATGAAATGAAATGATAGCATTTAATGTGTAGTTTTTGAATTTATATAATTTTCAAAATAACATTCAAAAAATATTGACGTGAACGCCACATAGAAATAAAAAAATTAGTAAAAATTATGAATTTCACTCAAATTTTTGATTATATCTCAAATACTGTACATTTCCCGATATAGTCACCATGAGGAAAAATTATCTGCGATATCAGGCATTACGACATACACATGCGCCGAGGGGTTTTATCATTCCTAGTGCTACGCCGTAGGGTGTCCGGATTTTTGTTTTCACTGACAAAGTACTCTTGTACGTCGTCATGTACTCCTGAGTGTTTATTCAGAATATTTTGAGAACCACTTACTGATCGACAAATCAATTGACCGAATGATCAATCGCCTGATTATTTGACCGATTGACCAATGAATGATTAACCTATTGATCAATTGACCAAGGTTGACCGATTGACTGAAATGAACCTTTTTTCGTATTTACTGATTACCAGATCGACTACCATAGACCGATGGATCAATTGAACGAGATTGACCAGATATTGGGGTTGAATGAGCATAATATAATAAATTTATGAGCTACGGGCGAAGGTTTTAAAAAAATACCTAATCATAATGTTATTTCGAAAATGATTGAAGAAGTTACTTAGAATAATTAATTATTTATTCAAAATTACAACTGAGCTTGAGTTTCACGATTGTATAAATAACTACATAATACAGACTTGTTTTACAACAGTAAATAGTTATTTATATTATGCTGAAATTTAAGCCAAGTATGTTTTTATTTTGATTATTCAAAAAATGTTCACTAAATATCCATTCATTACTATTTACTTTCTCATATAATCTTAGATAAGTATAATGTACATAAAACAGTTCTGTTGTTCTTGAATGCAGTAGATTATGGCTACACTGGTAAAGTTAGTACTGGTTCATGTACTTCTTCGATAACAGAAGTGAAAATGTCTTCGGGTTTCAGACGTTTTTTGGTCAGATTTTGTCACGAAATTTTCTGAACTGTTATCAGCTTCTAATAGTCCGGTCCAGATAGACATTCACCCTTGCATAAATACTCAAGCAGCTGAAAATTTTCCATTATAATGAAATTGTGAAAAGTCCTCATCGATCAGATGTGTACAAATAATTTCATTCAAGGTCAAAGTTCACATAAATGGTTTTTTTGCATTTTTTTCAGCGAAACGATAAGTTTTATGATAAATTGGTTCAGACAAAAATGTTGGATCAATCGATTATCTACAAAAATTATCCTCACACTCTTTCCTCTTAGATTCATTATTTCAGAGAAAAAAACGATTGTAAAATTTACTAAAGTTGTATTTCCCATAACATGCATGACTACGCTGCCTATGTACTCACATCATTGGACGAATAATATAAGTAAAACTATTTTTCTTACTAATCGGCCGAAAGTACGTACTTTCGGCCCCGGTTCCACTGCAGAAACGCTAATTGTTATGCCTTGGTCAAGCTGTACGCGGGCCATCTCGTAATTTCGACCGAGTAGCAAGAAAAATAGTATACAGCACACGGGCAGAAAGTTTGATAGCAGGAATCTCAAACTTTCGGCCCTTGTAGGATAATATACTAATTCTGCCTTGAGCAACATCTCTCTGCTGTTCCATTTCCTACGTGACAGTTCTCTGGTAGTGAAAGCACGTGGTAAGTACTGAAGATGTTGATATAACTTACCGTTTGAACTGAAATTTGAAAAAATCATTCATTCTTAAAAACATTTTAACCCTATATTAATTTATAAATTATATTAATTTAAGACAACTAACAAACTGAATTAGTTTCTATCGTAGAAAATAATTTATATAATACATAATAGATTAAAACTTAAAAGTGAATCATATTTTGAATTTTTTGTGACTTTAATAGTTGTTGCAGTAGTTTTTTATTGAACAAGTCCAGTGTATCCGACTCTTTGATCTCATTTGGTAACCCATTGTATGTTTTTATGGCTTCCTGTATGGGTGAATTCAAGTGTCTATTTGTTCTCGTTGCGATATGTATGTATGAGTTAGCATTTCGAGTTTCGTATTTGTGCATGTCGCTAAATTTTTGTACTTAAATATAAGTTTGGCCTCTTCCATGGCTATGAAATTTTTGAAGTTGAGTACTGGTATCTTGGCAGAAAGTTCAGTTGTTGGTGCATCCATAGGTAGCTTGAAAAGTGCTTGAAAAATGCTTTTTTTCTGTCACTTCTATACGATGTTGAATGTACTTCGAAGTATTGGATCATAAACACATCATGTAACATAAAACTGACCGAATGTGTAAATAATAGATCATGTACTTACATTGGGTGCTCAAACATTCATTCACTCGTCGTAACGCTCCGATAAGTGGAGATAGTTTCGTTGATATTTGATTCACATGACTCAACCAATTCTGTTTACTGTCAATATAAAGACCTATGTATTTGTAGCTTGCAACTTCCTTAATGGCTTCTCCATTGAGCTCGAATTTTAATCGATACCGTCTTTTATTTTTTTGTGTGAAAAGCATTCCAACTGTTTTTTCGGTGTTAATAATCAACTCTTTACTCGATGTCCAAAGTGTAAATTTGACTTTTTTTTTGTCTTGAAGCATTTGATTATTTCCTTGATATAAAAGAGCAATGTCGTCAGCGTATAAGAAATATTCGGTTTCCAGTCCAGCTAATTGTAAATTCTTCACATATAATAGATATAGAATGGGTCCCAGTACTGAACCTTGCGGAATTTCCGATTTGATATTTAATTGTGTACTATTGTGTCCGTCTATTGTTGTATATTGCATTATTTGTGTTATAAATGTCTCGAAAAACTTGCAACTGGCGCCTTGAATTCCCATTTTTTTTATTTTCTCTAGAAGTTTTTGATGATTCACTAGGTCGAAGGCTTTTTTCATATCTATGAATATGCTGACCACTATTTGTCCCTGATCTAATTTGTTTGATATATTTTGCACCAAGTCAATAGCTGTTCCTTGTGTCGAGCTCTTTGCTTGAAAGCCACATTGATTTTCTGATATTTTAATAAACTTCATTAGCCTATTTTTCACTGCTTTTTCGATTATTTTCGAAAACACACAGTTTATGGTAATAGGTCTATAATTGTTAGGATCGAGTCTATTTCCTTTCTTAAATATTGGCGTGATTTTCGAAACCAAACACTGTTTTGGTACTTGACCGGTTTTGAGAGTGTGATTAACTAACTTCAGCAGAACATTTTTTATTTTAGGATGTCATTTTCAGGTCCTGTTTTGTTATACCATCTTGTCCTGTACACGAATTCACATTAAGACTTTCTATAATTTTGTCCAACTATTCTTCCGTACATTTAAATAAATGAATTGCTTGATTACCTACTCATGATTTCGTCGTAATGTGCTCCAATGTTACTATTTTGTTTAAATTCATTACATATGTTAATAAAGTGAGAGTTGATGACGTTAGATATAGTTCTAACATCAGTGTATGTATTTCATACATCAGTGTATGTTAATATAAATTTCTTCTCTATTACTTTGTTTACTTTTCTCATTGCATAGGATATTATTTGAGAGTTCCAATTTTTTTAAAATTATTTTTAGCTTTATTAAATAATTTGTGATAATGTTGTTTTTTTTATTAATTTTTCTTTTCTTATTAATTTCGCTACTTTTTTGAATTCCCTCGCTTCTTTGAAAAGTTCTTGTTTATTTTTTGTGAGGTCATGGTTGATGAACAAGGTGTTATTTCCTTCCAGACCAATGTCTTTTGTTGTGGTCTTCGTTTCTTTCTTAGCTTGCATAATTTCTTTTTTCTTATCAATGTTCTTCATCACTGCTTTGATTATGGGTTTCTCTTTCTTGCCAACTACATGACAAGATTGAATATCTTGTTCTTCTACTTTGATTTTCAACTTTTTCCCAATCTGCTTCACCAAAATTTTGAGATCATCCTCTTCTTTGTCCAATTGATCAAATCCAATCATCACTAAATTATTTTTCAGTGCATGTTGTTCTATTTCATTTTTATCGGCTCTAATCTCGGCTATTTCTTTTTTAATTTGCTCATTTTCTTTTTTCAACTGATCATTTTTTTTTTAATTTTCTTATTTTCTTCTTTTTGTCTACTCACTGTTTCCCATATTAAATCGAGTCTCTCCATGACATCGTTCAAAGTAATATTCTTCTTCTTCTTGCTTGGACTTTTTCTCTTATTTATCTCTTCCTCACTTTCGCTAGAGCTCGATTCTTCATCATCCTCTTAATTTCTTTCGGACTCGCTGTATTCACGGCACGTTTCACAATACCCAAGCGTCTTATTCTTCTTAACTTTTGTCTTCTTCTACGAGTTTGGTACAGAGCTCGTGGAAATATTTTTCACATGTATGGTAATTTAAATTGCAATTTTGATATGTTTTTCTTGCATTCACCACATTTGAGAGTTTCCTGTTTCTTTTTACCTAAGCCTCTGGTCATGGTACCGTTTGTTGTTGCTGCGTGGTCTCATTCATCTTTTTTCAATATAGTTTCATATTCCCTATAGGGCAATAGATAAATATCTATATATTAAGTTCTCACTAGAACTAACTGCACTTATGTATTGACTACAGAATTACTAATTGTATTTACAAGGAAACATGCATTTTAATTCAGTTTTTCTTGCGTTATTTCTCGTTTTAATTTGCGAGCTAACACGCACGTGTGCTCACCATTCACTTAACTTATATGATGGAAAATATATTCAAATTTGAGTCGGGGTGCCTATCCTAAATATAAAAATCACATTTTATTTCTGTGATGACTGGCTGTGATACAACCTCTGCAATGTTCCAGAGCGGTAAAACAACAGGTAACAAATTATTTGGAAAACCTATTTTTGTGAACTATGACCTTGAATACAATTTTTTGCACACATGGGATTGATGGTAACCCTTCATAATTTCTTGGAAATTTATGCAAGGGTAACTAGTGGTTCTCACGATACCAACGAGACGAGATTTTCATAAAGTATTGTCTCCTCTCGCTGATGAAATAATAAGTTTCGTATCAAGTCTCGTCTCGTATCCTCCATTCTCGTCCCGTTTCGTTTCTCGTAAAAGTATCGAACTGTCGCTATGAATGATCTTATTCTTTCAGTGCAATATGGAATACTTAAATACTTGCTATAATGTAAGAGTCAGAAGAAAAATTACAATTGGTGAAAAATAACATCATGTATTTAGGAGTAATACATCTATCTGAAAAAATAAAAACTTAACATTATTAAATTAATTCACGAAAAACGTAAAAAAATCAAAGTAAAACACAGCCCGCAGCCCTCTCGGTCGCAACTGATTTTGTTTTTCATCTAGTCGTTTAGGCATAACAAACATCGTGCAGATTCACTATTAAGGCGATTTCGATGTTTTCTTATAGTTAATGTATTCTGCACCTGGCTATTTTAACTCGATTTGTCCCTTTCAAATCAATGTTGAAATAAGTATCGAATTTGCCTTTCTGCTACACTGAAACTAACATGGTCTTATATGTAAATATCCTCACTTTCATTAAAAAACCACCGGAATTTGATTCATGTTCTAAAGTCAAAAGTTCGCTTATTTTCCTTTTGAATCTGTTATTTTGAATTAACTTCCAACTTGTCACAATGCCGCACGATCTGCATTTACTTCGGACACAATAGGATAAACGACACATACCAATTGCAAAACTTAGGTATTATTTAGATAGACAAACCAAAGTAAATAAAGAAACAAAGTGATGACCCTCAACCGAGAACGCCGGGAGCAGCTTTTAAAAGTTAATTTTGATATTATATAATAATTTTTAACACTTTTCCATCAAAACAAATGAATGTAGTGGATACAATATCTTCAACGAAAAAATTGTTTTATATTTTTTATTTTATTCAGTCATAGAAAGATTCACCTGCGAGACTTTCGTACGATGCGCCAAATCTCATGCACAAGACTTGAGACGAGACCAATGAAAGTCTCGTCTCATTTTGTCCGAGTATTGTCTCGAGTCTCGTGTTGACAACGAGACGTTACCATGCGAGACTCTCGAAAACGAGACTTTTGTACTCAATAGGGGTAGCCCTATTTTTCGTGCTTGACCGGACTATAAACTTTTGTTGTAGATAAAAATTGATAACAGCCCACGATTCTAGACTTCGTAATTGCTCAGCAAATTTGTTCTACTTTAATTCTAGTCATTGTTTTCCAAGAAACTACACCTGTTTTTAAGTTATTGTACATATACAAAATACTTACAAGTAGTTTTCAAACAGTTTTTATTGTCCTACTACCTAGAAAAGTTTTCGAGGAAACTCCTACTGAAGCAAAACTTTAATTTTGTTTCTTGCTCAGTTGTAATTCAGAAGACACCAGACTGGAAATTGTAGAGACAAATGTTCAAACTTGTTTATATATGATTTAACTCCCTCAGAAGCTGTGACATTTGTTTATCCTATTCCATTCTTGTTTATAAGACGTGCCTAAACAGAGGAAAATTATGAATTATCATTGGAATTTTTCTCCAAATCTGATTTCTAGAACTATGTAATTTAATATGTTTATATTTTACTGGTAATTTGTTCTGAAGATTACAAAACATATGTCCAGAATGAGAAATAGGAATTATTAATTTATTTACATTCAATGGAATTATGATATAAGTTTTTTAAATTGACGTAAAAATACACACTACACCATTGCTGAGAAATTCATTGTAAGTTCATATAGGTACCCCAAAGTGTGTGTTACTTTCGATTTTGATAGTTATATGTAGAACTGCTAAGCGATAAACACTTGTTGAACGACCATCACATTGCATTAGACCTCTGTAGGGCCGCGAAAAGTAAAGTGGAATATATTATGAATATGATGAACAAAACTAAATTTGAATTTACTACGTTTATTATCACAAAATATAATTATGAATATACATATATATATATATATATATATATATATATATATATATATATATATATATATATATATATATATATTTATTCGATTCATAGAAATCAAATAATTTCTCTAAGGACTGCTTGAGAATTCTTGGAATTGGAAATTTCATCAACAATTCTCAAAGATGAAGTTAAGAATATAATGAAAACTGATGAAATGAGCCATGTCGCAAAAAATTATACTTGATTAATCTGAAATATCATTATATCAAACTATAATTCAATAAATCACTGCTGTGAAGGCAATAGAGTTCATTTGGATTTTTCACCTGTCCAAGAATTTCTATAGCATATGTCTTTTCTATTAAAATTAGATCTCGCTGAAATTATATTATTAGTATATTTAATTTTGTTTCAATATAGTAAGTAATAATTATGTGTATGATGGAAAAATTAAGAGAATATTTTGACACACTATCTGAATTTCGATTTCATTTCGATAAAACTTATAGAACCATTCATGCTTGTAAGAGCTTACATTTTCAGACAATAATAAGAAAACAGTTTCATTTTCTTCATCTCGGCCAAGCAACTGCGTAACTTCTTCTGGAGATTCCTTCGATAAAGGGGTGATAATATTTTTGTCCGCTACACTGGAACTATATTCCGAGTTAGAGAATCTATTCGATGGACTATATTCTTGATCGCTTGCATGCTGAACACCATCGTTAACCTACGTTAACCGAGTACTCTATGCCATTCACCGTATTCAATATACTTAACAGAATTATCATATTCAAATTCAATATTTTTTTCAACGCATTCTCTGGTAAAATGTATGAGGTTAGATGATTCTAGACATGTCAGCTTCCATAATAAGAGTAATAATAATATAGCTTTATTTCCGGTGAATGAATAGTTAAATTAGGAAAAAGTCAAGACAAAAATTCTTTTATAGTATAGTAACACTTATCAATCAGAAACTGTTTCAACTTAGCCCTAAAAATGGAACTAAATTGGGCATTTGCAATACTACAGTCCAATCTATTGAAAACTTCCAACCTCAAATATAATGGAGATCTTCTATCTACTCTGAACTTAAAATTAGGTAAAACAATAGCGTTTTTGTCACGGGTATCATAATGGTGTCAGACGTCACGCCTCAAAAGCAGCTTCCGCATTTTATAAATTAAAGTAGCCAGTTCCAAAATACAGGGTTAAGGTGAAGTTAAAATTTTGAGAGACTTAAACAAAGGCTATTGGAAGCAGTATAAGGCGCGCCAACCATGCTCCTGACAATCTTCTTCTGACACAAGAATACATCACAAGCCGCAGAAGATGAGCCCCAGAAAACAATACCATAAGAAACTTTTGAGTGCACTTGCGCGTAATGAACAGATGTGAGCTGATCGAAGGTCAAAATGTCTTTCAGATTTCGGAGTAAAAAACAAGCAGTGTAAGACATTTACCTCAATTCCCAAAAAACTCACATTATCTGTTCTTTTCAAAGCAATGTTATTCAACGCAACATTAATGCCCAAGATATTTTTATTAAAATTATGAAATACGGCATACGACGGTTTGGATTCATTGACATGGTGGAGGTTCCTGTTAAACCAATGTTGTAATTTTTCTAAATTATTTTGAACATTTCTCCTCAGAGCTTTCTCTCCTGTGCTAGAAACTACCACTACTGCGTCATCTGCGTATAAATATATGCCGTCCCTCAAATCCATGACTAATATACATTGTTCACAATCCCATTGGCCGTTCGGAACAGGCGTTGAACTGTAGGTTCTTAGAATTAAAAAAATGTATGTCACATTTTAGGTGATATAAAAGGATCAATACATGTGAAGGAATATATTGAGTACCTACCTTTATTTTTATATGATAAAATTGTATGTTTCTTCAATTGAGTAAAATTTAATCACACATTGTGTGAACATACCAGGGTATATTTCATGAATGAATAAAATACTAAGTTATTAGTTATTTCTTAATTAAGTTTGTCAAAGATCATTTGAAACTGGGAAATTTCAAATCCGTCTGCTTAAGATGCTGTTCAATCCACTTCTCTGCCTCATTTTCAAGATGCTCGTCAAAATAACGTTTGGATTCTGCACTCTTTCCTTTTCTTATAAAACCTTCTTCGCTTTTGTTGAAGAGCCCTAAAGTGTTCCAAATGTCTAGATTCACCGAGTTGTTTTTTCGAAAATTGTCAATTTGCAAATGGTTTTCCAAACTACTGAGTTCCTCATCGGTGAAATCAGTTCCAAGAAAATTTTGAACATCTGAAATTGTTTTTTTCATATCCTATAAATTTCGACGCATGTTAGTGATAACGTAGGAGAAGTCACTTGTAGTTATACTACACCTTATTTATATTCTCATAGAAAAGGAATAACAAATTTTTTTCAGTTTTCTTCTCCCATGCTTCTAATACATGTTCCCAAAATGGTGCCCAAAGTACTGAAAATATTGAAATTTCGTTATTATTTGGACACCAAATCTAACATCAGCGTACCCAAATTTCTTGAAAAATAATTCCAAAATCTAGCGAAATCTTTTTTAAAATCACGGGTCCGCATCAAACGATTATGGTGATAATAAGAAATAGCAACATCCTTCGGATTTCTTGCAATATATATAACCTGAAAAATGATTTTCAATACTTTAATATGTTTTTTTATGATGGTTAAAATTCGTACCAATAGTATTAGAGAAACACATGTTCGATTTTAACGATTACTATACTAGGAATAATTGAATCTATGACACGGTTTCCACACGGTGACTTCATCAGATAGAAATGAATACCAAAAAATACTGACTTTAGTGAGAAACGCGATAAAAATTAGAAATGATTTTTGAAATTTCATTTAGTAAGTCAATGGTTTGAATTAAGTGATATAAAGAAGAGCTCTTATTCCAATAACTCAATATGAGTTAGCTCAATATGAATTAAAAGAGTGGAGAGTGAAGAAGTTTAGTATAAAATTTTGAGAAGGAAATTGGTAACCATAGGATTCGATGAAAGATAATCATCATAGTATAAGTTCAATGGAAATAGGTAGGTAGTACTTGTAAACCATAATATTATTAAACATTTTAACATATCAGAAATTGAATTTGTTATAATATAATTGAGTATTTTTGAAAAAAGAATAGTTCAATCTGTTTTATATATCACGTAGAGTGAACATGGAAAATTTTTAGTACAAGTACCTAAAGAGTGCTTCATAAGAGTCATGACTTGAACCGATAAGTTACTGAAAATCTATTATTCTAAGTTTCCAGGTAAACTATGATAAATCATTTTCAGAAATACTGTGCGAGAAAAACAGTCTTGACGTTTTTTGACGTAATAGTTGATCGATACCTAATCCTACATTACCATGATTTTTAGATTCATAAAATGTCCAAAATTATCTCGCCTATCTGGTTATCACATTTTCTCCTCAACAACAGCCATGATAACAATCACGTAGAATAACGCAAACTCACGGTACATAGTCCTCTTGAATCACGAACTAGACAGCGTAATCAATAAAGATTGTAAATCAATAAAAAAATTAGCCTATTTACTATACACATTGACAGAATCATAAATGATCGCACTTATTCCTTGGTGAAACAGTCATGCAAAAAGTTGTATTTCACGCGATATGTACTGAATTTTCAACCTTGTCATGTACAGGAGGAATAATTTCTACGGACTTTAGAAATACCTGAACAACTTTCGGAGGCGTATTAATTTCTGAACATTTCTTGGAAGAACTCTCTGGGCATTATCGATTCCAGGAGTAATTTAAAGTGGGTTTAATACATCCCAGCAGTAATAACACGCAGTTTGCATTTAATAGGAGAAAAAACATTTGATGTTAATATGCAGCTTGAATGAATATAACCAATATTTCAATAATGCTGGGATAAAAACGCCCGAGCCGTGTAAATTACCACTGAAATAATTCACGCAATAACGATAATATAGAATTTGAAATATGTAGCAAAAAACCAATTTATGGATCTATAAATAAGAATAGACTTTTTCCAATCTTGTGTTCTACCAAAATTTCATAACCGAACGGAATACACGATTTTTATTTGAATTGATCAAAACTTCGATTTCGAAAATAAGAGTTTATAAGTGCTCCACCTTACAACCTGCTGTGAGGAGATTTTCCGGCAATAAGCTCAAAGGGAAATGCGTCTTTATGAATCTCGTCTCTTTCATTTGATCTAAATAATTACAAACTGATTGGGTCAATTTTTCAGCTGATTTGTACTTCTCTTCGGAATGCACATTTTCTCTCAAAATGTCTCCATGAAGATCAGGATGAAATAAACAGTGAGCTCTGAAATAAGAATATTAAATATACCATTGCATTATTTTCTTTGAATTCCTCACTCCAAAAACGGAAATCGGGCATCTAACGACATACGCGATGCCCTTCCATAATCCAGGTTATTTGATAATAGCCAAACCATTTCTTGTGTTACAGTGGTTCCTTTAAATTGATATTTCGAATTGATTTCAAACAAATTATATTATGTGAAAATAATTACCAGTTTTCGGAAATGTTACAATCCAAACATCGGTTTTCCTAACTGTGAGATTGTAGAAACTTGCAAGATGGTCCCTGAATTTGAATGGAAAAAACCATTTCTTTTCCCCTACTTGAATGTAGCCTGTACGTTCACCTATATAGAAAATTAAGTTCAAAAAATGAGGAATCTAGATATTATATATGGAATATATATATATATATATATATATATATATATATATATATATATATATATATATATATATATATATATATATATAAACTCTTGATAATTATTAGCAATAACAGGCTGGTTGAATCTTGAAAAACTCGATTTTAATAAAAAATTTGACGTTCCACTATGATATTCGTAAATAGTACCCTTTTATTATTATTTTCAAACATTGCGTAGGTGAGGGTTTCTTTGGTTTCCCTTACCATCTGGTGATAACAATTTTGAATGTTAATATTGAACTGAATAGCATATACTAAGCAGCCCTGTTTTTTTCAATTTTTTAAATCAATAAATGTCAAAGAAATTTCAATTACGAATATCATAGTGGAACGTCAAATTTTTTATTAAAATCGAGTTTTTCAAGATTCAACCAGCCTGTTATTGCTAATAATTATCAAGAGTTTAAAAATAGATCACAGGCAACAACTATTCGAATGAATATATATATATATATATATATATATATATATATATATATATATATGTGTGTGTTCAGAAAGATTTCCGCGGTCGGAAGTATTTGAAAAATTTGGTTCTCGGAATGAACCGCGTAAAAAATTTGAAAAATCTCGACGTTTCGGCTCCTTTTGCGAAACCATCTTCAGGATAATTAGAATGGAAATAACTCAGATACGTGGCCTCAATCTGCCTACTCCACGAATCGAATTAGGAGGAATTGGAAACAATACGATTGCGTGGTCTTAACCTGCGTACTCCACCAGCCGTATTGCTTCCTGTCAACCTACCTACTCTTCAGAGTCAACTGACGGGCCGATCGTCGCGTGGCCGTATTTATAGGGGAGTGGAACGGGTACTCCATTGACGTAGTTACTACGTCAATGGGGTATTCACGCTCATCAGTGCGGGATTTACTCTGATTGGGTGTGACATGGCGACCACTGAGAAGTGGTTTCCATGCTGATGGGAGTCTGTGACTGTCATCTCTGGTGTTCAAACAATTTGGACGTTTTTCTTTTTCTACAGCTTCACGAAAAATTCGGGATTTGAAAGATCGGACGGAAGCAATAGTTCTTGTATTGGGGAAATCGGTAATGTGGCCTGTTTGGGTGTGATGATGGGAAAGGGCGTTGGTGATATCTGAGTGTCTTACTGAAAGTGAATGTTCTTTGGCACGGACCTGAATTCGTCGGTTCGTTTGTCCTATATAAGAACGAGGACAATTGGAACAGGGAGTCTTATAAACACCGTGATTTTCGTTAGGAATTTTATGCTTGACGAATCTGACCAGATGGGAGAGTTTTTGTTGGGGGGTGAATATTGTTTTGATGTTTGTGTTTTTGAGAGAACTTGCGATCTTATCTGTTACTCCTTCGATGTAAGGAAGGAATAATTTAGGTGTAGATTCTTGGTCAGTAAGATTGGAAGGTGGTAGAGATGTTTGTGTGCTGGCGTATGTTCTTGTTGATTTGATATGTGTTGTATCCGTTCTGTAATAATATATGTTTTAGAGTATTGAGTTCTGATTCACGGTGTTCGTCGTCAGATAGTCGAATGGAGCGGTAGATTAGGGTATTAACTACAGAGTTAAGTTGAGAAGGGTGGTGGTGAGACTGGGCATTCAGATAACGGTTTGTATGGGTGGGCTTACGATAAACTGAATAGGAGAAGCCTTGGGATGGAAGTTTTTTGACCATGACATCGGTGTTTATGAGATTCCCTGTTCCAATTGTCCCCGTTCTCATATAGGACAAACGAACCGACGAATTCAGGTCCGTGCCAAAGCAGATTCAATTTCAGTAAGACACTCAAATATCACCAACACCCTTTCTCAACATCACACCCAAACAGGCCATATTATCGATTTCCCCAATACAAGAACTATTGCTTCCGTCCGATCTTTCAAATCCCGAATTTTTCGTGAAGCTGTAGAAAAAGAAAAACGTCCAAATTGTTTGAACACCAGAGATGACAGTCACAGACTCCCATCAGCATGGAAACCGCTTCTCAGTGGTCGCCATGTCACACCCAATCAGCGTGCATCCCGCACCGATGAGCGTGAATACCCCATTGCGTAGTAACTACGTCCGTTGACTCTGAAGAGTAGGCAGGTTGAGACTTCAGAGTTGACAGGAAGCAGTACGGTTAGTGGAGTAGGCAGGTTGAGACCACGCAATTGTATTGTTTCCAATTCTTCCTGATTTGATTCGTGGAGTAGGCAGATTGAGGCCACGTATCTGAATTATTCCCCTTCTAATTCTCCTGAAGATGGCTTCGCAAAAAGAGCCGAAACGTCGAAAACGTTTGAAAAGTCACTGTTTGAATCTCCAGATGGATTCTTAGAGATTCTGTATTATGTACGTTGAATTTCACTGTTTAAATCTCCTTTTCTGATTGAAAGAGATTCTGCCTTAAATAACTTGTAACGAATCACTCGTTCAGAAGTCAAACGGCGCACCTTGCATGCGACGGACGATGAGCGTATTGCTTCAGCTACATGCGCATGAATGGTGGAAGCGCAACGTGGTAGTGGGAGCGCGGAGAGTAGGTATGAGAGAGCGGACGGCGGAACAGTCAGTCCCGCGGCTCAAGTTGAATAGTGTAGTTGTGGTCAAGTAGAATAAAGCAGAAGTGAGTAGTGACTAGTCCAGTGAGTGAAGTGTCAGACGACAAATCAGGTAAATCAACCATTTGTGCGCCGAAACCACTGCGCCCGCATTTGGTTGAAGGGGAGGTGCATCCAATACCGGTTGACCGTAGGTACGCTGTTTTTTTGTGTCAGTTGTCTTGCAGCGGATGCTGGGGATCACTGGCGGAAGAAACAGAGCGTATAGAAAGGCATCCGGCGATCAATTGGGTAGGGTGGCTGTATTGCAGTGGATACTGGGTACATCTATCCTCGCAGTTGAAAGTGCGAACTATTACATGGAGACGCACGAGATTGGTATATGTCCAGAAAGGGCACATTTACCGATTGGGAAGATTTTTCCGAAAATTTGAAGAACGCCTTCTTGCCTTTGAACTATGAAGAGAACCTCCTCGAAGAGATCAAGAAGCGAACAAAAGTTAAAGGGGAGAAATTGGTACTGTATATCACTCGGATGCAGAATCTTTTCAGAAAGCTCCGTGATCTCCGCCCTTCAGAAACTCAACAAATCAATATCATTCGACGAGGCTTACATCCGCATCTGCAACGAGCATTAGCCTTCCAAGTAACAAGGAATTGTGACGAGCTCCTTGCCAAAGGAAAAGTGTTCGAACTGGTTCACTGGCAGGCACAACAATACCAGCCTCCTCCGTCAGGTGGAAATCTAATACCTGAACAGCACTTGACCATGGAAATCCCGAAAAAACCTTTAGCTAGTAACAGAACGACAGAAACGGAATGCTATCGGGGCGCCCTCCGATCAGAAATAACCCACCCAGCGGCAACCTCCACAACAGTAAGGAGCACCGACAGGTTGGCTGAGTTAGTCAATACGTCACCAGTTGTTCGGCGAGTTAAATTGAAAACTGAAAACTTTTGTTGGAGGTGCGGCCAAACTGGTCATATGCGCAGCCAATGTCGAAACCAGAGCAAGATTTTCTGTTCACGATGCGGACGGGAAAATATTCTTTCTCGAGACTGTCGTTTTTCGGGAAACTGATTCGGGGCTGTGATAAAGCGAAGCCAACACAACCCCGCCAAGATGTGGCTTCAGGACATGTAGACACTGGTGGTGACAACCGTCCTATAATTAATGTCGGCCTAGAAGGAACACACTTCAGAGCCCTTCTCGACACTGGATCATCCAGGTCAGCCTTCATTATTTCAAATACGAAGAAGCTGTTTCTTATTCTCGTATAGCACCTTGAGTTTGCTCCTAGAGGTATATTTTTAGTCAGAGAGTGAGCAATATTGGTGAAAAAAGTGTTGAAAGAATTTGCTGTAAGTTCAATATCATCACAATCTGGTCGAGCTTGAGATGTCTGCTTTTTGTTCGTTAGTTTCTTTACAATGTCCCAAACTGTTTTAGATTTGTTGTGTGACTCACATATGGTGTTCTTATAGAATGACTTTCTGGCTGAAATTATTTCAAAGTCATACTGTTTCTTCACAACATTATACTGATCTTTATATTCATGTCTAAACTTTGACGTGATGTATAACTTGTCCAGTTTTTCCTTCAGTAGACTGATCTGCAGTGACCTAGCGACATTTGGCTTAGAAGTTCTGATCTTAGATGCTACTAGTGGGAAATGAAGATCAAAAGCTGACCTGAACATCTCCCAAAAGGTGTCCCATATTGTGTCAATATCCTGAACATAGGTATTTATCGAACCCCACTTCATCTTTGAGAGGGAAGTCATGAAGTGATTGATTGATGTATCACTAAAATAGCGTTTAAGGATTCCTTTACACTTTGTGTCTGGGGTACCATTAGTAAAGAATACAAGTTTTTGAGCCGTGTGGTCAGAGGTAACATGATTCACAACCACCTTACTACATTGGTAATCAAGGTTCGTGAGTATGTTGTCGATGCATGTGTTTGACATGGGCCTGGTGGGTTCTCTAATTGTGGCCGTGCCATTAAACGACTCCAACAGAGAAAGGAATAGCACTGAGTTTTTGCTAGTATCCAGGATATTAATGTTGAAGTCTTCAGTTATAATTAGACCAGACTTTTCTCTCAGATATATATTCAATATAATAGAGAATTTCTCAATGAACACATCTATATCAGATGTTGGAGCGCTATAAATGCACACAATCACAAGTCCCCATCGAGAGTTGTATACTTGAACACTCAAAGTCCCTATCTAGGCCTAGTGACGTGATATTTACTTTTTCACTGCTTATTATCTGGTTTTTGCAATAAATTGCACTACCCCCACGATGACCCTTCGTTCTGCAATAACTTGAGGCTAAATTATAACCCTGAAGTTGATATGCTTTTAGTTCGGAGACAAACTTCCAGTGTTCGGTGATCGTGACAAAATTTGTATTAGTTTCTAATCAAAACCTTTCGAATGTATTATATGCTGTTCCAAAGGATTGCAGGTTTTGGTGTATTATGCACATTGTATTCTCTTTAGGAATTACTCGGGAAATGTCTCTGCCTGTTAGGTTCTTTGTTTGTTTGTGCTGTCCTTCCGAAAAAAATTCTGAAAGTTAAATTCCCTGATTATGATACCTTTAGGCCAGTAGTCCTCGCTACTTAGTCTTTCAAATGTCTCACCTGTTGGCGCACCTATGCTAATAGCAGAATTTTGCCCCTTAGTTTCTAACTTCTTAATTTCAATTTTGTCATGATCATCAATGTAAGAAAGATAACTTGCAATCACTTCCTTACTCACATCTCTGCCAGCAATCCTACCTACGTAAATCCATCTCCTTCTTTGTGCTCCTTGAAAGACAGCTTCGCTTTTCTGCATATTACCTGTTGAGACTGTACTTTTCCTAGTCGGTTTCCTCCCTATTGAAGGTTTACTGTTATTATTTTGTTTATTTCCACGCCGATCTACTAATTGCCATTCAGATTTCCCCCATATAGTTTCTATAGTATAGTTATGTCTTCTCAAGATTCGTATTTTCACAGGGATCTACTATGGACCTAATTTCATTCATAATGTAAGTATACAGTTGATACTTTGTTCGATATTCATAAAACATACCTTGAAAATGAATTCCTAATCGACAAATATTGCCTTCAGAATCAGAACAGAAATATTATAACTAAAAAGGCCAACAGAAAATCCTGAAAATTATTTTCAAGTTATTATCAAGCTTTATCAAAACTTTTGAAAAGTTTTGATAACGTTCGCGAAACGTCAACTTTTTAATAAAATCAAGTTTTTTGAGATTCACCAAGCCTGTTATTGCTACTAATTATCAAGAAGTTATATATATATATATATATATATATATATATATATATATATATATATATATATATATATATAAAAAATGAAGTGAACTAGGACATTTATTTGAAACTAATCAAACAAACCTCCTAGCGGAGCTGGTTATACGAGTTCACGAAACATCGAAATGCCTCCATATACCTTAGGATGGTGTATGTTAGAAACATTAAGTTGTTCATCACAATCAATGGAAATGATAGACAGTCTGTTTCGCCCTTATTTGGGGCTCATCAGTATCATCTATCCATCGGAAGTGATAACCAACCAAATATTTCTAACGGCGTTATATTTTCCTTCCAGTGACTATATGGCATATAAATATGACACAGCGCCACCAGTCGGAAACAAATGAACCACATCCCACAGATAGAAGAAAACATTTCGGCAACGAGAACTCGTACGTCCTGACACCCGAAGTTGGTTACTATAATCGCTAAGCAAGAGTAAAGTTGATACATCCATTCGATGTAATTCAACAATTACACGCCGCAAGTAACAAGCGCTCCAAATTTTATCCCTTTTACAGGTAGCAATTGAATAGAAAACAGAATTCTTCGTGTTAACGATACACGTTCGTGGCAATAAAATGAAGTGAACTAGGACATTTATTTGAAACTAATCAAACAAACCTCGTAGCGGAGCTGGTTATACGAGTTCACGAAACATCGAAATGCCTCCATATACCTTAGGATGGTGTATGTTAGAAACATTAAGTTGTTCATCACAATCAATGGAAATGATAGACACAGTCAATTATGAACATATTTAAAAATTTCCCACAAATAAAAATAGCAAAGTATGATACCCATAATAGCTCGAAACTATTTACTGGAATGACGGATAAAACACCATTACAATATAAAAATAATGTCATCTATAGAATACCATGTATGGAATGTGACAGTAGTTACATTGGACAAACGCAGCAGTGGTTGAAACAAAGGTTGACGCAACATAAGAGTGACTGCAAAATAGGAGAGAATTCGTGTGCATTAGTCAACCACTATCAAAAAATGGGACATCATTTTAATTTCGACAATGTCAAAATACTAGAAACACAATATAATTATAAGAGTAGGCTGTTTTTGGAAATCACATACATACACATAAGTCAAGATGTGAATGCAGTGAATTTTAAATCAGACACAGACCAACTGAGTGAAATCTATGTAAATATTTTGAATTAAATCTAATCGTTTTTCAATGTAGGCATTGTTGCCATATGTTAGTCAGGTTGTCTTCAGTGAGAGGTAATTCATTGTTAGTTTAGATTTGTGTTGAGATGGTATATATGCATCCGATATATTACAACTGAGGACCAACTCTATTCTTGTAAGTGTCAAATGTTATGTGCTTTAAAATTGTATATGTAATTTTAATTGTGTAGAGTTATATAAGAGAAAGCGAAAATGTAAAAAAATTTTAAAGTTTTTAATTTTTGAAACTTTTTGTAGTACTCCTGATGAAGCTATAAAATAAATGGCGAAATATTGAGTTGAACAAAAGACAAAGAGTTTATTGAGTCTACAGACCACATTCCCGATAATACAAAGCGTTTCTGTATTGTACAGATTGGTCGAAATTATTAAGTATTACTATATATATATATATATATATATATATATATATATATATATATATATATATACCGGGTGTCCACGGAAGGTGGCTCGCCACTATAACTTTTTTGTTTACGGAGATAATGGAATGAAATTTAGAGGATCTGTTTAATGCATAAAACGTCATTTTGTGACAAGTAACTCAACTTCATGCAATTTCCGGTTTCACCGGAAGTGACATAAACTTTCTGTTTTTAAATAAACCTGGTATATTTTCTGTCTTTTTGTCTTCATATGACATTTAGAATACAATCATGTATCATTTGTTACTTTTTGCAACCGTTGTTTTATTTGTTTTTTCGAAAGAGATATTTATTCTAGAGGGCTATAGATGCGTTTACCGTCCTGGGACGTAGATTTGTGGGCGTGGCTTCGGACTTACTTTGTTTCAGTTGTGTTGGTCCCAGGCTACTCGATGATTTCAAATGTTATTTTAATATCAATAAGATTCTTGATTTGAAGAAAGTTCTAAGGTTATGGAATTTCAGATTTTTATTGAAAGTTTTCTTTCAGCCTAATACCTAGAGTACGGTATCAAATTAATCGTGATGAAATTATCTTTTTTTTTAACCCGACGAGCCGCCATGCTGCCATTTGAAAAAAAATAGTAATAAAAGTTTTAAAATTAAACGTCACATGGCTGAACCATTTTGATCGAAAACAGTTAAGTTGTATTTTCACAAACATTTTAGGACCGAAATTAGTTATTTCAACGCATCCATAGCCCTCTAGAATAAAAATTTATTTCGAAAAAAAGTAAAAAAAAGGTTACAAAATGATACATGGTTGTATTCTAAATATCATATGGAGACAAAAAAAACGTAAAATATACCAGGTGTCCTATTTAAAAATCTAAAGTTTATGTCATTTCCGGTGAAACCGAAAGTTGCATGAAGTTGAGTTACTTGTCAAAAAATGCAGTTTTATGCCTTAAACAGATTCTCTAAATTTCATTTCATTATCTCCGAAAACAAAAAAGTTATAGGGGCGAGCCACCTTCCGTGGACACCCGGTATATATATATATATATATATATATATATATATATATATATATATATATATATATATATATATATATATATATATATATATATATATATATATATATATATATATATATATATATATATAAATATATATATATATAATCTCTTGATAATTATTAGCAATAACAGGCTTGTTGAATCTCAAAAAGCTCGATTTTATTAAAAAGTTGACGTTTCGCCACGACATTCGTGCCTTCATCAAAACTTCAGAATCAGAACAGAAATATTATAACTAAAAAGGCCAACAAAAAATTCTGAAAACTATTTTCAAGTTATTATCAAGCTTCATCAAAACTTTTGAATAGTTTTGATAAAGCCACGAATGTCGTGGCGAAACGTCAACTTTTTAATAAAATCGAGTTTTTTGAGATTCAACAAGCCTGTTATTGCTAATAATTATCAAGAGATTATAAATAGTTCACAGGCAACAACAATACAAATATATATATATATATATATATATATATATATATATATATATATATATATATATATATATATATATTTATATATATTTATATATATATATATATATATATATATATATATATATATACATATATATATATATATATATATATATATATATATATATATATATATATATATATATATATATATATATATATATATATATATATATATATATATATATATATATATATATATATATATATATATATATATATATATATATATATATATATATATATATATAGATATACGCTAGATGGCGTTTTTTGATATGATAACAGAAACATGCCAATTTCCTGAAAAATTAAATGCAACAACCTGATTTTTCTTTCATAAAAAGGTAGTGAAATGATACCAAACTAGACTAGTGAAACCCGTATTTCGATATCTGATTTCTAGCCTAAAATATCGAAGAAAGAAAATTAAATCATAAAATTCTGAAAAGACGCCGTCACACTGTTATTTATTTTTATTCATTGTTCCTTTTCCAAGAATCAATGATGAAATTTCATAATTTTATGATTTTTGAATAATAGTATTCATCGATCAAGAAATTTAAACAAAAACGTTTAGGGGTATAATAATCAATGAATATAACATGCAAGTGCAAGTACAAGGTAGTCAGAATATGAAGAGTAGGCCAGGTGGGAAAAAAATGCCTAAAATGAACTTGTCAGCAAATATGAAAATAATACTTATATTGGCAGTGTATTGCATATATATACTATGTGTACATATATATATATATATATATATATAAATATATATATATATATATATATATATATATATATATATATATATATATATAATATATATATATATATATATATATATATATATATATATATATATATATATATATATATATATATATATATATATATATATATATATATATATATATATATATATATATATATATATATATATATATATATATATATATATATCTGAGAAAGATTCCGGGGTTCAATCCGATTTTTTCGAAAGTTTTGTTGGCGCTGAGAAGCACCGTTTGTTTCACGACGTTTCGCCAAAATCTCATTTGGCATTTTCAAGTGCTGCTGTACGTCTGGTGACTCGACGGCAACTACTGTTCGCCTCTGCTTGTGTCCGGGTTTTATTGGCATTGACTGGTCCTGTTTCCTGATTGGCCGGTTCGCTGCATAGGCTCCGCCCCCTAGCTTCTTCGCTTCGATTTCCTTCGTCGATGTTAGGTTTTACGTCTTGTGTTGTTTTAGGCGTTATCGTGTTTTTTAAAATTGTTTTCCAAGTTAGTGGAATATTCAGAGCATCGTCCCGTTTGTTTAGATGTCCTGATTTCTCTATTTCTAGGGCTTCTCTTATAGTACGAACCCTGTAGTTTTCAATGGATGCTATTTCTCTTGATTGGTCAAAATCGATTCTGTGGCCTGTTGCTTGATGATGTTGAAATAGGGCTGATGTTGTTTGTTTGTTCCTGACGCAAATTTTAATATGAATGAGCGTTTTCCAAATTACGTCATCGGCCTCGCGGAACACTGTCTGAAAAACACTTACTTCATGTTCAACGACAAAATCTACAAGCAAACAGATGGCGCACCTATGGGATCCTCGCTTTCGCCAGTTATAGCAAACCTTTTTATGATATATTTCGAAAAAGAGGCTCTACAAAATGCCCCCCTGAAACCCAAATTTTGGAAACGCTATGTTGATGATATCTTCTTAATCTGGCCACACCCTCAGAAAGATTTAGAGAATTTTCTTCAATACCTCAACAATATACACCATAAAATTCAATTTACTTTAGAAATTGAACAAAATGGAAAACTGCCATTTCTGGACTTACTCCTCACAAGAAATCTGAACGGAACTTTGGGCTTCAGCGTATATCGCAAACCTACACACACTAACAGATACCTGAACGCACAATCCCACCACCACCCTTCACAAAAACAGTCAGTAGTGAATTCATTAATTTCCAGATCTTTTCGACTAACAGAACCAGAAACAAGAGAACAAGAAATAAAACAGATTACAACCGCTTTACGACAAAATGGATATACATACACTGACATCAGAAAGGCCATCAAAAAACAAGAAAATCCAACAAAAACATCAAAAAACAACGCCGAAGAATCCAGACAAAAAGCAGTACTTCCATACGTAAAAGGAATTACAGATAAAATTGGAAGAGTCTTGAGAAAAAATAACATAACACCAATATTTAAACCTCAGAAAACAATAGCCAATATACTCGGAAACCCGAAAGATAAAATCGGACTAGAAAACCACGGCGTCTACAGCATACCCTGTGCAGACTGCGGCCAAACATATATAGGACAGACGAACAGAAAAATATCAGCAAGAATCCAAGAACATAAAATTTGCGTCAGGAACAAACAAACAACATCAGCCCTATTTCAACATCATCAAGCAACAGGCCACAGAATCGATTTTGACCAATCAAGAGAAATAGCATCCATTGAAAACTACAGGGTTCGTACTATAAGAGAAGCCCTAGAAATAGAGAAATCAGGACATCTAAACAAACGGGACGATGCTCTGAATATTCCACTAACTTGGAAAACAATTTTAAAAAACACGATAACGCCTAAAACAACACAAGACGTAAAACCTAATACGACGAAGGAAATCGAAGTGAAGAAGCGAGGGGGCGGAGCCTATGCAGCGAACCGGCCAATCAGGAAACAGGACCAGTCAATGCCAATAAAACCCGGACACAAGCAGAGGCGAACAGTAGTTGCCGTCGAGTCACCAGACGTACAGCAGCACTTGAAAATGCCAAATGAGATTTTGGCGAAACGTCGTGAAACAAACGGTGCTTCTCAGCGCCAACAAAACTTTCGAAAAAATCGGATTGAACCCCGGAATCTTTCTCAGATTCATTCCACCATCCGAGAAAACATACGATATAACATATATATTTATACATATATATATATATATATATATATATTTATACAAATATATAAACAAATATATAAATATATATATATATATATATATATATATATATATATATATATATATATATATATATATATATATATATATATATATATATATATATATATATATATACATATACATTTATTATATTTTTTCCAAGACCTTGGTTTTTTAATATAAAAATGAAAATGCCCTTCATTGTTAACATTTTTAAAGCAAATTTTTATTGTTATGGCAGTGACAGTGACATTGAGCAAAGTTATATCAGTCGATTCCAATACATAAGTACCAGGAAAAATTGAGGCAAGTATTAAAGTTGTCAGGGAGCATAGTAACAATTTCAATATTGAAGTCACCATAACCTTCAACTCGTAATAATATAATTTATCTTTCACTTGTATATTATTTGTTGATTTTACCTTAGATACGGTTGCTATAAATACCTACACTAATTATGCCCTAGGGCGTTATGAGCGGGCATTATATATCATAACGCCTGCTCATTGTACGAGGAGAGATGAAGCAACTTCCATTGATTTAATACTTCATAATCCTTGTCGTTTACGACTCTGCATTTCTCCGGCAATGAATTACTCGCAGCTTCGGCTGAATTTTCTAGATATTCTTCATTCTTCATTATATCTATAGGACTACAAAAGGAAAGCACCAATGACATTCACTAACTATTATGACAAAAATATTCACAAACGTCGAAATATCAACAAATGACCTGCCTACTATGAGAAGGAAAATGGAAAGTATAGGACCAATGAAACGATTCTAAAATCGATTTTACATTATAATGAAATAATTTTTTCGTGACAAATAAAATCTTGTATGCACCACGTGCGTTACTAGATCCTAACTAACGCCCATCGGGCGTTAGGATCTATATAACGCACTTGGTACATAAATAGCTATTTAGTAAATTTATAATATAATTATAATAATTATGGAAGAAAGTGATTTTAGTGATATATCTGATATTCCCGCCGATGTGATGGAGTCAGCTGCATCCGTTAGCTAAGAACTTCTACCGCAACTACTATACGAAGAATAATATAATTTGATAGTTGGTTATCTCAAAAAAAATTTAAGGTATCAGAACCCGTAATTCTTCCATATTTGCGAGGGGAATTGAATTGAATTAAAATCAATTGAGCTGTTTACATGTACATATAAGTTATTATCCCTAAGTGAAGACGCTTTTTGAAGGAAAAATTGCTGATTGTATTACACCAAAATCACCGTTTAGAATTAACAAACAGAATAATAGTTATTGTACTACTATTATAAATATGGGTGTAAGGGGTGATGACTACATACAGGTCAAAATACAGTCAAACACAAAAGCCAACCTCGCCTGCTCGAGTGATGACCCCCGTCATCCGGTGCACCCTGCTAGAAAACCAAAGAGGCTCTGGCGACCGAGTCACGGCGGTTTAACCGTTCCACTGAGAGTAAAAGGAAATGTTACTCTTAAACGACCCACTACCAACCCGCAATAGCCAGCGAGGCAGTGAAAAACGCTAAACTTCCCCTCAAATATTTTTCATGGCAGACACAACCAGTAGACGGCCCTCAGTCCCCGGCGACTCCAATATCTCCGCTCAAGGTGGCGGTCGGAACAGAGTTGGAGCAGAGGGTGCTAAGAATCACCGGAAGAGATCAGGCCACCACGGAAGACAACAAATGCATATAGCTTCTTATAATGCCCAAACTCTTTTATCAGAGACGAAACTGCTGGAAATGGAGGAGGAGCTAGGTAGGATTAAGTGGGATATTGTCGGCGTCAGCGAAGTACGTCGCAGAGGAGAAGAACAAGTAACCTTGAAATCTGGCCATGTTTTCCACTTTACAGGAGAAGAAAACTCATCAAATGGCGGAGTCGGCTTCTTCGTAAATAAAAAACATATACCAAACATAGTAGAGATTAAAAGCATATGCCCCAGGGTTATTTGTTTAATCCTCAAACTAAACTCCAGGTATAAACTTAAAGTCATAAAAGCATATGCACCAACTACAAGTCACACAAATGAAGAAGTTGAAGAATTTTATGAAGATATCAGAACGGCCATCGGGAATACACACTACACAATGCTTATAGGAGATTTCAACGCCAAACTGGGCTCTAAACAAGATCGCGCCGAACTAGCTATGGGCAACTTCGGTTACGGCCAAAGAAATGAGAGGGGAGAAAAACTTATGGATTTTTTGCATCAGGAAAATCTCTATGCCATGAATTCATTTTTTCATAAGAAGCCCCAGCGCAAATGGACATGGATGAGTCCAAATGGAATCACAAAGAATGAAATTGATTTCATAATAACAAACAGAAAGGATATTATCCAGGACACAGCGGTACTTAATAAATTCTCAACTGGAAGTGATCACAGAATGATTAGAGCGAAGGTATACTTCGATGTTGAAAAAGAAAGAACTAAAATGGTACTCAAGAATAACAAAAGAAAATGGACCCCACCGGAAAATATTACTCTATACAGGGAATCAATCAACAAAGGCCTGAATAATTACAGTAACATCGAAGAAATGGATATAGAACAAATGAGCAACAACATCATTGGAACCCTAAAAGCAGCTGAAAAAGACTACTGTCCCAAGGTCAAGAAGGGTAACGACAAACGAAGCCAAAACACAAGAAACCTTTTGACGAAAGGAGGAACCTGAAAAATAAATATGATTCCAATTTCACAGCACTGAAAAATCTAAACAGCGAAGTTCAGAAGGAAATTAGAAGAGATGTGAGAGAGCACAACACAAGGGAAATATCAAAGGTCATCGAAGAAAATAAAAGCCTGAAAGTTTTGAGAAAGAGCATGTCGATCGGAAGAAAGAACATCCATAAGTTAAAAAACAAACAGAGACAAACTTTTCACGACCGAAGAGAAATTTTGGAGATTGTCGAAACTTTTTACCGCGAACTATATGAAAAACAAGTACACCATGTTGAAAACCGACCCTTGTTAAAGGTGCCAAACCAGGGATCAGAGGAGATACTGGACATAACTCCAAACGAAATAAGGAAAGCGCTTCAAGAAATGAGAAACAATAAATCCCCAGGCGAAGATGGTATAACGACCGAGGCTATAAAATCAGCTGGAATGGGACTTTTGGGGGCTCTGGCTGGACTCTTTAATAAATGCTTGAGCGAAGCAACAACACCGACACAGTGGAACAATGCCGAAATTATTTTGCTACATAAAAAAAGGAGACATTGAAGATCTTAAAAACTACCGCCCTATCAGTTTGCTCTCGCATATTTATAAGATCTTCACAAGAATTATCGCAAATAGACTGGAAAACAAGATTGAATTTTACCAATCGCGGGAGCAGGCGGGGTTCAGAGCTGGTTATGGTACAAACGATCATTTACTAGTGGTAAAGAATCTCATAGAGAAATGTAATGAGTACAATAAGCCCCTGGTATTGATATTTGTTGATTACGAGAAAGCGTTCGACACAGTGGACCAGCATAAAATGTTAGAAGCTTTAACAGAATGCAGAATAGACCATAGGTACACAAACATGATCAAACACATATATCATAACGCCACAGCAAGTGTTAGGATCGGAGATCTACAAACCAATAAATTCCCTATACAGCGTGGAGTGCGACAAGGAGACACCATATCGCCAAAACTGTTCATTACCCTGTTGGAATACGCATGCAAAAAGGCAAATTTGAACGAAAAGGTGTAAATGTGAATGGAGAGAACCTTAGCCATTTGAGATTTGCGGACGACATTGTCTTGGTGGGTGATCGTTTGGACGAAGCCAAAGAATTACTAAAGAGGCTTTACCTCTCCTCATTGAAAGTTGGACTGAAGATAAACATGTCCAAAACCCAAATAATGACCAATCTTGTACTTAGTGAGAACATCCTTATTGCTGGAGCAGCCATCAACCAGACCACTTCGTACAAATATCTGGGCCATGAGATTTGGATAGGCTGGGACAACCAAACGATTGAACTTGTCCGCCGCCTGAGACTGGCATGGGTAGCATTCGGCAAGCTGAATTACGTTTTTAAATCATCTCTTCCAATGTGCCTTAAGAGAAAGACTTTTGACCAGTGTGTATTACCAGCGTTGACTTACGGAGCGGAAACATTAACAATGACAATACATAAAATCCGTGTTGCACAAAGGACAATGGAACGAGAAATGTTGGGCATTTCTCTCAGCGATAGAGTCACTAACCAAGAAATACGCCGTCGAACAGGGGTAGTAGATGCAATAGAGAGAATAGCGACGCTGAAATGGAACTGGGCAGGACACGTCGCCAGGATGCATTTCGAAATAGGGGCCGACCACCAACAAGATGGACCGATGATCTTAAGCGCTGCCAGGGAAACTGGCTACAGGTAGCGCAGGACAGGGAAACATGGAGAAGAGCGAGGGAGACCTATGTCCAGCAGTGGACACGAGAAAATGGTTGATTGATGATGATGATGATTATAAATATTGTACAAAATTAGCATGGATGAAATAAATTTGTGATATTTTCAACAAAAAAATTATTGAAATTATAATGATGCACGCCGTGCAGAAATTTTTTCTCTTTTACTCCTATCAAAAATTAAACTCTTTTGATATCTTCAACGCCATTGAACGCCATTGAATACATTGGTCTTTGTTTCCAGTGCAGTTCTACAACAATATAGGCAGATTCAGGAGCGGACATAACACTTTTAAAGCGACATGGAGGTTGGCGATCAAGCTCGGTTGCTGAAGGTTGCATCGAAAATTCAGTTGAACAGAAAACCGAAGCAGCAAAAAGAATGAAGGGGCAGAGAGATACGCCAAATAATAAAGTAAAAGCAGTTCCCGCAGAA
>JARQZK010005302.1:0-50000 GCA_030704885.1 Cynegetis impunctata | reverse complement strand
TTTTAAAATTTAAACTTTATTCTTCATGATGTTTCACCAATTGTGTTAGAGAATTCAATCTCAGAAATTTCATACTTTCCAAAACATTTTAACCTTATTTTCCTCGAAATTAATAGATTATCAACAATTACTATGTTTAACAAAATATAGTGAAAATCAAACACCAAGTTTTATTAACATATTATCATAGATTTACATAAACATCAATTGGTTACTCAAGAAATATTTTCAATAATTCACCTAACTAGATATACACAAAACGTAAAATATCCATATTAAAGTTTTTTTTCGAAACATTCAACTTATTCTGACATACCAAACACTAATTCAACATAGAAACTCCGAATTAATTTTTTCACAAATAAATACATAAATTACGAGATCCAATTTATTTATTGAAATAGGAAAAAATTTCTACTAACTTTTACGGCTCATTAAGACGTAGTATAAATCTATTCGCAGAATATACATATTATTTAGCAATAATATTTATTTTTTCAAGTGAATGTTACGCAACACACACGAGAAACATGTATGCTTATCCTATTTTATATTACATTAATAGACCAACGTAGGTTGATCTAACGAGGTGATCGCAAAGGAAGGAGTATGTTTCCCAAGAGAAAAAGAGAATTTTCTTGAAGGAAACACCATACGACTATTCTCAATGGGATTTAAAGCTGGAGACAGACGTGGTCAACAATCGAAGTTGTTACGTGATTATTAAAGTTAATGTTATTATTAGACAATCACATGTTTGATTTCAACTATTTTTCACTATGATTGAATCTATGACGCACTTACATATCTCTGTATTTCACATAGAGAGAATAATGAGATTGAACTTTCCGGATTGAAGTTTGTATAGGGAAAACAGTATAAGCGATACGCCCCCTACCGGTGTCGAATATTACTAGAGCATGGGAGATAGATTGCTTTGTTTACATCTGTTTACGTGTATTTTATATGAGAAGTTCTTGAGTTTTAATTGTATTTTGGATCGTTTAAAAACGTTCAGAAGAGATGAATCACTATTGTTGTGTATTCTATTGTTCATATTGGGCAAAAAAAAACCGAATATAGCTTACATAACTTTCCGAAAGCTGGACAATTCAAAGTTGCATTCCAAACAAAATTGGGAAACAAGGAAATGATGGACAGAAGAAAGGTGTGGATTCATAACTTGAAGATTGAAAAAAAATGTCTGAACATAAGAGAGTTGTTCTTTACAGTTTACTGAGAATAATTATTTTCCCTGCAGTAAGTTTGAGGATTTTTCCATATAGAATTATACCAACTAATGATGTGCAATTTTCAGCTAGCCGAAAACGTAGAGTTTTTGAAGTCCAATGCTATTCTAACGAAAAATCTTCCACTTTTATCGGAATCTGAACCTGGGCCATCATCCAGAGATTCTAGATTATTGTATTTACTTTCATGTAACAACCAGAAATACTATTAAAATAATAATATATTAAAACAATGGTTAAAAATAACAATTTACACATTTATTATAAGAAATAACGCATGACGCACGTTTCGGTGGAACTTCACCTTCTTCAGATGCTAATAGCAAACAGTTTGCTATTAGCATCTGAAGAAGGTGAAGTTCCACCGAAACGTGCGTCATGCGTTATTTCTTATAATAAATGTGTAAATTGTTATTTTTAACCATTGTTTTAATATGTTTATTAATTTACACCAAGTATCGGCCCAATCAATCCAAAAAATAATAATAACAAATGATGTTTATTTGCACAACCACAATAACAGTTTATCATAACATTCAAAGAATTATGAAAATAAAATTCTGGAACTCTATGTGCCGTAGCGTAAAAAACCTAAAATATTCAATTATATAATTCAGGAAAAACATATAGAATTTCCTATCAAAAAAACCACTCTCAGAAGTCCATCCGTACTTTTAGGATAGCTGTTATTACGTCAGGGGAAAAATTCAAAAAATATAAGTAACTTATTTACGTTCAAACCATTCTAATCAGGGTATTCATTATTTAATTCTTCTTTTATTTTCATGTTGTTTCTTTCAGTATTACCTGGGAAAGTACTTAGTTTTGTCGATTATACTCAAAAAATTCTTCAGTTCGTAATTGAAAGTTAGACATGTCAGATATGTTTTCTTGAAACTTTTTGCAAAAGGTTTTATTATTTTTTAAATAAATAGGTGTTCTATCATACAGCATAATTCATGAGGTATACTTAGTTCCTTCAACCAATTAATTTATTCGTCCTCTACTTTATTTTATTATTGATTTTCATGTTGAATGATAAAAACTCAGTGTAAATTTCAACTTGATGTAGGTAGGTTATCTACTGTTGAACAGAGATAAAATTGTCCTCAATCCAAACACAATATATCACAGGAAAATACAAAGTCCAAAAAAAACACAAATTACGACGATAAACGTTCGAAAACTCAAAACGAAATGAACGTAAATACCATTACAACCAATGTAAACAAACACCTAATCTCCCATGCTCTAGTACCGATATTGGCCGTTCCGGCGCTACGATCTTAATTTCGGACGCCTATATAGTTTGTATGGAAAAGTGGGCTTGATGAATCTTTGGTAGGTACTAATATTTCACATTAGGACTCCATTATGTTCTGTGAAATTCATCTTTTCAGGGGATATATTTAATTCCTATATTTCTCACTTTGTGAATAAATTGTGTTATTTAAAAGACAATAAAGCATATTTTGATTTGATTTGATCAACGTGATTCAGTTAGTTTGTCGGTAAATTCGATAGAAAACTCACAACCTTATTATAGATTCCAAATTTCCACTGTTCGTTTTCTAATTCCTAATCTTGAAAATGCCGCTGACGGCTTGAACTTTCCCAATTTCTCGTTTCCGTTGAACCGGAAATCCAACCGACGTTGACCGAATAAGTTCGTAAAACTAAAAAGAAAACATCTAGTTCTTCCCCAAGCACAATCCGTTCAGTTTCATATTTCGTGAAATAAATCTAGCTGGATGTCGAAATGATCGATTTCCTCCTATTCAATAGACGTGAATAGACTGGCAATTATGTCATTGAATCCTCGGGGATCTGTACGTAAAATTCGCAAAAATAATCGATTATTATTTAGTGTTGAGCGATATTTCACGAACTGTGATTAAATCACTGATATCAAAAAGTCACAGGTAGTCACAGTTCCCTTCCTGTGATAAAAAGCGTGATTTGATATCACAGTGCAAAGATGTGATAAAAAGCGTTATTTGATATCACAGGTCAAAGATGTGATATCTGCTTGGCGATATTTCAGGATGATACGCGACTTCGTGCCTGATATTGCTACTGATATTTGATTTGAATTGAATATCTCAAGTCGTAAGTTGTTACTTCGTTCTTAATATCGATACTATATTTGATATTATCGATCCTATACTTAATATTTGACTTATTTCGCCGTGAAGTATGTGAAAATAATTTTTAAGATGAATAGGCGAAAAACTAGGGAGCTTTGGACATTCTTTACTCAGGTCGATGAAAACTATGCCTCCTGCAATTTGTGCAAAGTGAAATTATCCTTCAGGACCCAATAATTAGTTTTTTTATTTATTTTCTTATGCTTCATGTTTTGTTATATTTTCTTGAAAATTTGATTATATTTTTCATTACAGTTCTAATTCTTTTGTTTTTCAAGCTGTTTATAGTTAAATAAACACGTTTTAAATCTTGCAACATACTAATTACCTCACTGAGCTTTAAATATTTGCGATACTTCAAATTAAATCCTTGTATTTATCAGATAATTTACAATTCGTCTCTGTGATCACGTCACGCTTCAAAATCACTGATATTTAAAAGTCACATTCACGTTTCACAACGTGATTTGGAATTCACGATATCGCTCATCTCATCACTAAACATTTATTACATAAAATGAAGAAGGAAAATTCTTTAATAATTTAAAAAATTATCAAACAACTTTCCAAGGGAGCTGGTTATACGTATCCCGCAACGCAAAATCTGCAATCACAATCGAACGGTGAATTATAGAAATTCACCCCGACTCAAAATCTGCATACATCTGTTTCGATCTTATTAGATCACATCAGAGGAGTTTATTTGACTCGGAGTGAATCTCTAATTGTTTCCCAATACAAATCGTGATCAGTAACACTGTCTGGATAACAACCCAGAGCGCCCTCCCACCAAAGATATTGGGAACCAACAATTCACCGCTTAGACTGAAAATGCAGAAATTCGTCGCTTAAACACGTACCTCCTGATATGAAGATATCTACTCTACAACAGTGGTGTATATGATTCCAAGGCACACTAACATAGTGATTTAAAACTTTTGGATATACTCACGAGAGCGCGCTCCGAATATTCTAGGCGCGTAATACGCAAAATACAACAATCAAATCATGGAAAACATACTAGTCGACCATGGTCAATTACATACATTACATAAAGTGAACAAGGAAAATTCTTTAATAATTTAAAAAATTATCAAACAAATTTCCAAGGGAGCTGGTTATACGTATTCCGCAACGCAAAAGTTGTTTGATAATTTTTTAAATTATTAAAGAATTTTCCTTGTTCACTTTATGTAATGTATGAAGTTGACCATGGTCAACAAGTATGTTTTTCATGATTTGAAAATTGACATTTTTTTTAGTAATCTTCTTGGGATCTAGAAATATAAAGAAATTCAATGAAAATTCAAAAAGAATATAGTATGAAGTCACATCAATTTTCATTCCCAAATTAGAAAATTCTATACCCACTGAAAATGTAAGATGGTATATTTATTTTTTAATAGATACTTTGATAATTAGTTGTCAACTACATTTCATTCGTTGGAAACGCGGTAATTGGCGTATATTCAGAAAAATAAACGTCTGAAAACACACCGACCTGTCTAACAATGTGCCAAGATCCATCTGGACAGCGGAAGTAACAAACCAATTAGTCATTCAAGAAGGGGACACTGTTCCATCCAGGTTTGCTACAAAAATATCGAATTTCTTTATACGGGCGACATACTGTCTAGGATATGCGACAACAAAAGTTGACCAGAATGATCCGAATAATCGAAACTCTCTAAATAAGGTTAGAAATGTGTTAACAAAATAAGAAAACATTAATGCTTCACAGATATTCCATTTAATTACTTTCTACACACTTGAATCTCATTGCTGAATAAGTTTCTGGAAATGTACTAATAATTTAAATATAATTATATATGAACAAAAACAAATCTTGAATTTACTACGTTTATTTTCACAAAAAAAATTGGAGAGATATAAAACTGCGATTGCAATTTCGGTCACTAGACCATCATCGGGCAGATTGAGTTAAGAACTGAATACATAAATATAGATACGCGCTTACGGGTGGGAAACAATTATTGCAGGTACCTAAATAGACAGAAGAACACAATTCAAGAAGGGCTAATCAGGGTAGTTTTCCCAAATTGGTACAATAAAATGTTCTTAGAAAAATCATTTTTGTTTGAAAACACTAAATATAGGAGAATATATCAAGTCAATCTGGTCGTTCAGCAAGATATCTTTTGCATTATGATTGAGTTCAAAAATTTTCAATGATTCTAAGTAAGTTAGTTTGGTTCCTTTCGGTAATTTGTGTATAATTTGGAAGTTATCTATGTGTGTAAACGGCTGGTGTTTTTCACGGCAATGATTTGAAAACGTTGAATCCGTTTTATTTTTCAAAAAAGATTGTTCGTGTACTTCAAATCTTGTCTTGAACGATCGACCATCAGTCTGATCTGTATACACTCCTTTACATACAGGACAAAAGTATTTTTGTGATAATAAACGTAGTAAATTCAAGTTCTCTTTTTGTTCATCATAGAAATTATTTCATTGAATCCTCAGGGATCTACACGTGAAATTCCCAGAGAAAATTGATTAGGTATAAACAACAGCCCACATTCACTTCGTCCAGTTTATTTCAAATGCTTGTTATTCTATTTTCAAACATATTTAATTTTTAATTATAGATAATTCTTTAATGTATTATTCTTTAGAAGTATTACCCTAATGCATTCAGTAAAAATTATGAAATTTTCAACTAATTTTATTCAATCCAATTATATATATTTTATTATTATTATTATTAGTTATTACTAAGCGGCTCATTGCCCAAAATCTGAAAATAACCTCAGTTTTGAATTATCACGATTGTTGATGTATTAAATGTGGCCATGTGAGGTCCTAGGCCTCTACGTAGTAGAGGGCCTAGGACTCCAACGAGACGTCTGTTCTGCCCCCATGTCTTTCGCATAGGGGCTCCTTTGAATAACTAAATAACAAACAAAAATCATGAGAAAATAGCAACAATAATTCGTGATCATTCTCATTTATTCATTCCCTCTAAAAACATTTAATTATTATATAGAATAAAATTTTTTTGGTGTCAGTCACGAAACGATCATGGTCTCTTTGATATATATGAAAAAGAAGAGTATTGTAACCTTTTACATCACACATTTCCTGACTACAGTAAAAGATTGGAGATTCATATGTAAAGATTCGTTGATTTAGGAAATTTACTGAAGATAGTTATATTATATATATATATATATATATATATATATATATATATATATATATTTTTTTTTATATATAAGAAGAAATTTAAAAAAAGAATAATTTACAATATTTTATTCTACCAAGGTATATATATATATATATATATATATATATATATATATATATATATATATATATATATATATATATATATATATATCAAGAATATATTCTACCTTGGTAGAATAAAATTATTGTAAATTATTCTTTTTTTATTTCTTCTTACCATATAAAAAGCTTTCCTACTTCGTTATGTACGGAATCGTTCATAAAAATTTTTTTTTCCGTTTTCCACAACAAGAGTACGTTCATGATATTCACATGAACATTGATTTATGCAACCAACAATTCTCAATTATGTGAATGGATCAAATAATTTATATTAAAAAAAAAGATATTCATAAAGGGACCATTTTTTCAACTGAAATATTCTTTAGAAATTTTTTCTATAATTATATACAAAGAAAGTAAATTCATATAATGCAATCGTAATAAATAATATACAGAGAATATTCCAAAATTAATGATTGGGTAAGTACTTGAAATATATAATTTTAACTCACCAAGAAAATTATATATAAACATTTTTCTAAGATACTAGTATTTGAAAAATAATATTCATTTTCAGACATATTTAATTTTTGTTTTCATTTGGAACTCTTTACCTTTTGATGAGAGAAAAACAAAACAATTTAACACAGCTTTTCTTTTTATTAAATAAAACATACATAATAATATATACAATTTTTATTTATTCATAGTGTAGTTGTATCTGTAAAGAGAACATCAAATAAGTTAACCATTATACAAATTTGAATTAAGTATGTAGGAATTTGTGAATCAAAAACACTCATCCCAACTTGAAGGGGGGGGTTCATATCGATAATAATACATGAAACATGGCAAATGAGTATGAATTTTGAATTTATCTCTGGATCTAGAAAACTTGTAATAAATCCGAAGAACATCAGAGGGTCGGATTTTTTTTTAAATGAAAATATTTAACAATTCTTCACTAAAGAATATTACGTTTAATATATAAACGATCTAACACACAACAAGATTCATCCTTGAGAATGAATTGAATATTTTTTTGTTTTGATGAAATTTCAAAAATAAGAAGGGAATCACAAATAATTTTAGTCTCATTAATCATGTATCACACAGAAATTTAACAGAAAAAACATACCATTACACTACATTTCCTTCAGGAGCCGTTTTGGGTGGTTTAGGCTCTGAACCATTTTGTCCCATAACGAAGTTTAACAGAAAAAACATACCATTCAAAACACCACACTATAGTTCCTTCAGGGGCTTTTTTATCACATAGGGCATATCCTTCAGTCGTTCCCATGGAGAAAATGTCGGAGGGTTTAAGCCCCGAACCATTTTGTCCCACACACAGAACAATCAGCTTGACCATGTAACGAAATTTTACAGCAAAAACATACCATTCCAAATACCACACTACAGTTCCTACAGGGCCATTTTAACACATAAGGGCATATCCTTCAAACGTTCCCATGGAAAACATGTCGGAGGGTTTAAGACCCGAACCATTTTGTCCCACACACAGCACAATCAGCTTTGTCTAGGAGGAAAAAATTTTCATTGAAATTGAGAGATATATTTACAAGAATTGAAAATAATTATACAATTTTCATAAATATTATTAGAAAATATATTCTTATGTTGTGAAAGATAAGTTATTTTGAACTCTGATAACTTCTATAAAATTCTAGTAACTATGAATCCAGAAAAAAATATTATTTTTAAATTAAGCCCCTAAAACTATCATATAATTTTTTTTTGTAGTCAAATCTTACTATATTTTTCTAGGTTAACAATGGTTCTAAAAAGTTTCGGTAATTATCGACTTTACAACAGACTGCCCCGATTTTCTTGAAATTTCGGATTATAGCTTATTTTGGCCTGAAAAAGCCGAATATGAAGATTTTGTCGCTGGGTCATCTTGAGCTGACCTGACTTTTTCTAACCTTACTAACCTAACCTCCGAGTTCATAAAAGTATAGAATTCCTGAAAAATATGAATTTGATTATAAAAAAGACAATGTTTTTGATAATAAAATTCATCTATTTCATGAATTCTATACTTTTATGAACTCGGAGGTTAGGTTAGTAAGGTTAGAAAAAGTCAGGTCAGCTCAAGTTTTTGAAAAAAAAGATGACCCAGCGACAAAATCTGACTTCAAATTCGGCTTCTTCAGGCCAAATTAAGCTAGAATCCGAAATTTCAAGAAAGTCGGGGCAGTCTGTTGTAAAGTCGATAATTACCAAAGTTTCCACTCCGTGCAGCATTTACTATATATATATATATATATATATATATATATATATATATATATATATATATATATATATATATATATATATATATAAATATATATATATATATCTATAAATTATATATTGAATATATATATATAATATATACTATATATATATATATATATATATATTATATTATATATATATATATATATATATATATATACCTATATATATATATATATATATATATATATATATATATATATATATATATATATATATATATATATATATATACCTATATATATATATATATATATGAACTTCATTGAAAATATTTTTTGCTTCTTATGGGATACTTTTGCAAAACTGAAAAATCATGAATTGATTTCCTTTGACTCGGGACTTTCTAAAAATCTCTACTAAAATCAAATATTTGTAATGTTAAATATATGATACATACCCTTTGATAAGGAGACAGCACAAAATACTCAAGAAAGTACCTATCTAGTTGATTAGTCAATTATTGATATGTGTTAACCAGTTTCAAATTTGCATAAGACTGACTGAACCCCCGCAGAAATAGTTCTGGTATTTATGAATTACTTATCTCGAGTTACTGCGAACAAGCTTGCAAAATAACATTTTAAAAAGGATGTTGTTATATACATAATTGCAACAATCAGCTTTTAAAATTCATGGGAAAGTATGAACATGCCGATAAGAAAGGTTCCTCCAGATCCCATTCATGAAAAGGTCCTGTTCTGATAAGAAAACTGGATATTAGTTACATTTATGAAAGCCATAAAGTAATTTGAATCGTGTACTCGGACCTGCTGTTTTTCTGCTACAAAATTGGGCCTTCTGTTGTGTAAATAAGATTCATTATATAGACAGGCTGTCCTTATTGCCATGGGATACTATTGCTATCTATAGGTTGGTCAAATTAGACAAAATGTGCAGTTTTTGGAGGACATTGAAAATCTAGTTTCATATTTGAAAAATAAAAATTCTATGGTTCAATTTGGTATTTTTTAAGGAAATTTGGTTCGTCTAGTTTTCCAGATATTACCACCAAGTTACTTTTTTAAAATACGGACCTGTATTTTTTATTCCATTTCTCGAAAAAACTTTTTTTTCTGAATTTAACGATGTATCACATGTTCATATTTGTTTGCGTTTTAATGATAAAAAGACAAAATTTAAGTTGTATTGAGTTTTTAAAAATATGAGAACATCGGAGGTGGCCAAGACTACCAATAAAACAATTGCCTATTTTAATGACATAAACAGACTGTTGCAGCGTGTAATGAAAGAAACTGTTTATTAAGTTTTTAAACATTCAAACCTATTACCATTTAATTAAATTCTAGTTATGTAATAAACCTTAAAACTTCCTTATTTTTTAAAATTACTTTTGCCAAAAGTCAAAGTGGATGATACATGCCTAATGCATTTGCTTCTTTCCCATTCTCTGCCGTTACAGTTGTTCCCCATTCTGAAGAATCATTAAATGATCCGTATAATAGCAAATTTCGCTCTAGCCTTGTAAAAATTATTCTATTCGGTAAGCGCCTTGCGGGGTACGAATTTTGATACATTTGAAGAGCTCTTTCAGCACTTCGAAATGCTATTGCATAACAACAAAATAAATCTAATTTTTCACCATTGGAAAACGCTACCATGTTGGTTTAAACTTACTTGGACATGAAACATATATTGCGGATCATAGGCTTTTATAAACAATTGTTTTTTTTGCTCTATGGTTAAACCTATCATAAAATGAAAAAAGTGCCACAAAAAGTTGAATACTAGTTTTTTACCATTTAAATACAAACGAATATGGACATGTTATACATCGCTGAAATAAAAATTTTTTTTAACTAATATTGAATTTTCGCTTATCACTTGGTGAAACATGATTAAATATTGATATTTAAAATAAAAACACTTGGCTTTCTCAGAGCATTGTATAAAATTTAACCATTTCATCGACTTCGAGAAAACGATATGCCTCCACCCAGGTAAAAAGGGCAAACGTCTTGACCTGTTGGAAATTTTAGAAATTAGTAGTGCCATTAAGAGGAATTACCCCATCGTAAATGAACAAGTTGAATACCAAATTTCCCCTCTACTACAATCAATATTATAAATGAGCTTGTTAAGTATTTTTCTGTTCAGTCTTGATAATGGGCCCATAACCCGAAACTAGTTGACTAATGTAATTGTTAATTTTTATTTTTATTCAATATATTTGTGAAACTTAAAGCCAAGTGTTTTTATTTTAAATATCAAAAAAAAATTTTTTTCGAAATTTGGAATGAAAAATGCAGGTCCGTATTCAAAAACTAGACGAACCAAATTTCCTTAAAAAATACCAGCTATAATATATATATATATATATATATATATATATATATATATATATATATATATATATATATATATATATATATATATATACAGTGTGGAACAGCCAAATGGAATAAATTCGATAACGAATAAATGAGAGCGTGTTGGGTAAAACGCTTGGACACGTTGATTTGTATTTTTAGATGCGCATTTTTTTCAAAAAAAAATTATATAGGGTGTGTCATGTGACAGTGGCCGATACCAACTTTCTTATTTTAAATACAGCCCCCTGTATATTATTAGTTTCCTTGGATTCTTCAAAAAATTCTAGACATAATTCATGTACAATGTCCCATACCTATCTTCAACTGTTTCGGAAATATTAAGTGTTTTCAGATGTATTACAAACGTTAGAAGACATTTCTATACCAGATTAGCATGTTGCCAAGACGTTCGCGGCGAACATTTTGAACATCTCTTACATTGAAATTAAAGTTTTTTTTGTTTTTTTTTACGTTATTTGTGAAATAAAATAATTTTCTTTTTTTAATGTTAATTTTTGTAATACATCTGAAAACACTTAATATTTCCGAAACAGTTGAAGATAGGTATGGGACATTGTACACGAATTATGTCTAGAATTTTCTGAAGAATTCAAAAAACTAATAATATACAGGGGGTTGTATTTAAAATAAGAAAGTTGGTATCGGCCACTGTCACATGACACGCCCTATATAATAATTTTTTTTTGAAAAAATGCGCATCTGAAAATAGAAATCGACGTGTCCAAGCGTTTTTCCCAACACGCTCCCATTTATTCGTTATCGAATTTATTCCATTTGGCTGTTCCACACTGTATATATATATATATATATATATATATATATATATAAATATATAAAATAAATATTATATATATATAAATATATATATATATATATAAAAATATATATATATATATATATATATATATAAATATATATATATATATATATATATATATATATATATATATATATATATATATTATATTGAGAATATGTTCGATGAACACAATTCGAGAATACATGGTTTTCAAAACAGTAAAAGTAATCACATATTTTTCGTACATTTCATTAGCCATTAGGTGCTCCAAATGAAGAATTATGAATATCAATAAATATTAGTTCAAAAAAACTGAAGAACACGCTTTGATAGAGAAAAAGAACTGAAAAATAGAAAAAAATTTTCAATAAATATATAAATTGAAAATAGTGTAATTAACAAAAAAATTTCTTTTATTATTGAAAAGCTTGGAATGCTTAGAGTCAATTGTTATAATACTTTAATAGCAGATATTGGTGAAAGTAGAATCATTATGAAAATATCTTAAAAAGCACCCCACGCTTTTCTATATTAAAAGAATGTTTCTCGCTAATTACACTATTCTTAATTCAAATTCATTGAATATCTATCTTTTTCTACTTTTTAGTTTCCTTTTCTATAAAAACGTGTTTTTTAGTTTTTTTGAGCTATTATTTTTTTCATTTATTAGTTTTGCTACACTACAACTAAAAAAGTTTTTTTTTAATTTTTTTCAAAATAAAAATCGGTATTCCTGAAGGTCTTGATCAGGATAATGAATCAAGCTATTTAAATTATTGCACTGTCATCGATCCTTCATAAATGTTCAATATTTCAAATCAATCCGATGTTTTAAAAGGGGTGAAAATCGCGTTCAAAAATGTGGTTTCATAGATGCATAAATACATACATACCAAGCAAATAAAAGCGTTTTAAGAACAACAAAATTGGTTTTAAATTAAAGAATTTGTTAGTACAGAGTCTGTTAATAATTAACGTTTGATTAAACTCAGAAAAAATCATCAGAATTATTGAATCGGTTAAGCAGAAGTTATCCAATGAAATATTTAAGAACATGTTATTAATACAATGAGCATACATATTCCAATTAACAAAATTGAAATTAATTAATTCCAGGTGAAGGTAAAAAAGGAAATCGAAGCGGAAAAAACAAACCAACATCAATCATCCCCATAAAAATCATGGAAAATCACAGAAAGGAATTGGAAAACCGATGAAACTCACGCTTCACCCGATCGAATTATGATATATGAAAAAATACGTTCTGTTAAATTTTCTCGACTTCAGTAAAGTGGCCGAATACATCATAGAATGATTCTCGATCAACATTGAAGATTGGAAAAAGGAAAATATGAGAAATAAAAGGGCACGTTCTACAGCCGCTTCATGCCTCCTGATATTTTTTTTGATAGGAAAAACCAACGCGGTAAAATCTAAGAATAAAGGTAAGTAAATATTGATACACGAATTTATTATTTATTTCCCTTCAAGAAAAAAAACTTCATAAGCTACAAACAAACCAACAACTGTCTAATATTTTGTTCATCCCTTAAATATTGTAAATTTTCTCGAGAAACAATTTTTCAAGTTAAATTCCTTCTAATGAGAACAACCTTAATTTAAGTCTCTTATTTCTTTGGTAAATTCACTTCCTTGAGACTGAAGGATGAAGAATAACTCATCATTTCTATGGTGAAGAGTTGCTACCATTCTATGACCAATTCTCAAACCATATAATGAAGTTGTGGCTAAGCATCCGTTAAATCTCCGAAGCAAAAACATCCTGATTGTCCACATACGACACAAAGTAACTGCATGAACAACTGGAACACTCTTGTTTCATAAATATTCAAGAAGTTTCTACATGTCGCATCTAAATGAATTGCTATATAAATTTAATCAGGTATATAACTAGCGTTTGAATTGATTAAATGAGATTGATATTCGTTAATGAAATAAACTCTATCGTCAGACCCAAACAAAGGAGCTAACAGTGCAGTCTATTGTATATAATTGTTTATAACTTGAAGTGCGATCCTCGTTCATTCCAAGCGTTACTCTAGCAACGTCTCTTATAATTAAGAGAGTATCGTTTTAATTTCTTGAACTACTTCTCCCGTTTATGTCGGAACAACATGCACGAATATCATCCACCCCATTCAGAAGAGTGTTCGCGAATTCAGAGTTTATTTGAAATTCCTTGCTTTTATATTAAGCGTTGTAGACACTTCAACTGCATACTTTTACACCGTGGCATTAAACATTAAGCGATTTTATTGAGGTTTCTTTGTATTCAGCTCGACTCGTGTCAATTACTTGGGGAATCCCACCCTTTTCGTGGGGATCAAGTGGCAGCTTGAAAATCAAGAGGTTTGTCCTCGTCGCAAAAACGTACAAACACTGAAAAAGACGGGATTTAGATATTTGATGTATCAAGCGAGAACTAAAGCCATAGAAGGCGTGTTAACGGACAAAAAAATAAAGGATGCGGTGCATTTTGATCTACAGGGTGAATTAATGTTTTTCTTGCTGATAGCACCGTGGTTTTCGCAAACCTAAATATTTCCTACTCGAATTTTAAAAATGGTTGAATTTAATTCAATTAGTTATAAATTTTTTATTTATAGCACGCGAAAAGTTTCGAAAACAGATTTCTGAAGAAATCATATGTATTTTATTGATTCCTGCTGAAATTTTGAAAATCGAACAAAGACGCATTTTTTATATTGATATTAACACCCCTCAACATCGCTTCGGGGTAAAAATAAGAGAGACTTAATATAAAATCAACACCTGAAGAACAAATGTTAAATATTGTTAAATATCTTGCGATTTATGACATAGCATCGTAATAGTTTGAGCACTTATTTTACTATTCAATTGCCTCACATTTTGGAACATTTTAAAAACTAACACTACTTGAAAAAATTTTATTCTACAAATCAGTAAATCAGAATCTAGGTTGCATAAAAATTTCTTGTTTGGAATATAAATCATGATGACTAACAGAGAATGAATTAATCAGATTTCGCTCGCACAAATTTAATATATGACAAATTAAGTGAAAAATCGAAAATTCACTTTCAATATCACCTGCTCAAAGGAGAAAAACATTCTCTAAAAACTCTCCCTTTTCGTTAGACTTAAAAATCGATTCACTTTCGAAATATAATTCGTTTTAGTTTACCAATCACTTTCACAAATTAATAAATGATTCATTCTTTCCTTCAATCCATTATCTTAAAAATTGAAAACGCAATTTCTTTTTTTTTTATTATAAAATCGATTATCAATTATCGATTGTTCTGAAATTAGAAACTAGTAATTTTAATTAAGAATTTGTGAAGCTCCAAAAAACAATCAGGGCTTTACACGTATTAAACAGGAAATGAACTTGCTATCGAATATCAAATATTGAACTACTTGAAGCTCCCAGTTCTTTGTCTACAAAATTTACTAATCTGCCAAGTGGTTCATAGGAGCTGATGGTATTTACTCTGTACAATAGGGTCCAGTTTTAAACCAAGTAATTTGCGAGTCAAGTGCACCAGTTTCTAACCATCTAGAGCGGCGGTTATCAACCTGTGGGGCTATCCTTCGTAGGAGGGCGCGAGCAAACTAAAAGATGGCATGAGCCTTTCCAAGAGGTCTAAAGCCTACTGTTATAATTACTTTTCTGGAAAATGTTGTAAGTTTTATCAACACACAACTTAGTGACTTGTAATTTGTCCTATAATCTCGCTGACAGATGCTCACCTGAAATGACGGCATCTTGATCAAGCAGGTCGTTGAAAGTTGGTCATTTTTAGCCACCAAGTGTAGGACATCATCACAAAGGTCTTGCCAAGGTCTATCCAACGGTATGTATACCATTAGGATTGCCAGCTCCTGGAATTACACCGGGAAGACTGGTGATTTTTATGTTTTTTTCGAAAACAAAAACATCAAGCTTAAGCTGAAAGTTCAATTGACAATTTGCCTCAAAATCGTAGTGGTCTAAATCTCATTTCGTTTGAAAAATTCCTTGACATAAAGAAAAAAGAAAAAAAAAATTCCCTCACCATAAGCGATGCAAAAGAGGGTTCATCGACTTCCTGTAGCAATTCAGGTCTCTGGATCATTCATATGCTTCTAGTCTAGACCGAGGGCATCACACGAACCAAACAAATTTGTGCACACATTTTCTCCGACCTCGCTCTCTTTTATTCCATTTTATACGTCCTCTTTCTAAGCCACTTCAAAGACGGGACAATTCATTTTGTGGAAGTGGGTTTTACATTTCCTGGAGACACTGTAAGTTCCATCGTTGTCGACATCATCTGAAAAGCGGCAGCAAAATCAAACATTTGCGGGATTTTATGCGTAGAAAAACTCTATCGAACGAAATGAAAACGTAACAAGTTGATTCGGCTCGTACTTCTAACGGTTCAGAAGTGGGATAATGAAATTTATTTGAAGAGATTAAGTCCGCAGTGAATTTAATTTCTACTCCGGAATTATTTCGTCAAATTCCGTGGATTTTAGTCTTAACTCTGAAGGGAATTTGTTTTTGAACAGATGTCAAAGTTATAAGAGGGCTTTCTGGAGGTTTTTAGTGGAAGTTGGATTATAATAAGCTGTCTGACAGCTGCTGAAGATAATGTAAGAAGATGAAATACTATTTTTTGTGATAGAACATCTTCCGATAAACTGACACACATTTTATTATCTCAAACACAATTGAGTCATCGAATCAACACCCGATCTGAGTATATGCAATGTAAAATTTTAAAATCAGAAAGAACATTTTCAAAATAAAATTACTTGTGAATTATTTTGATACGCTCCCTGAAAAATTAAAAATCTGCCTCCGTCGAAATTATCTATAAAACTACAGTAACTAGTTTATTGTTTGCTTGGAACTTTCCAACTCATCAGACGTGGGATAATTAAATTTTTTTCGAAATGGATCTTACTTGAAGTTTGAGGAGTTTTTCTTCGATTTATGTGTCTTTAAACAAGTAAAATTTGTCATGAGTTTAATTCTAAAGTTCTAACAATGCCACTGTGATTATTCAACGAAAGTTGGAAGTCTTGGATCGACACAAGTATGACAAATTATCAGGGTCTCTCAGTAGCTAAGGAACATCTGAATAGGTTAATTTGACATCACAGACGGAAACTAGTAGTCGAGTAAGGAATAGCATTAATCATCTATACGATCTTGGTACGCAATACTAGAATACTACACATGGGTAAGTTTATAGTTACCGCTAGTCCGTTATTACCACTCTATTCATTTCTGAAATTGAGCCAACCTAATTGGATAAACAATGGACCAGTGATGAAGCAGTAAAATCAGTAATCTTAGCAGGTAATTACAGAACGCGACAAAAATTCATCTTAATTATCATGCCTGACACGAGACTATCCATTAATCTTCAGCGTAGAATTAGAGGCCTTAGAACTTCACTAATGGATTAGTCTGGACACCTGTAACTGCCAATCGCATGAGTGCACCGTTTAGTAGCCCTTATGCTCTGTCCATTCCATTTAGTTTGTCAAGAAAAGTTTGTGAATATAGAAATCATTCATTAATATTTCATTGATTTAATCATTGTAATCAATGTAAGTTTTGGTATTTAATTAAATGTATATTATTTACTTGTTGATGGAACAAAGTTATTTAGTTCAGGCTTTGGACTAAAATGATGAAACAGTCCAATGGTTAGATGTATCAATGTATGCATATCGATATATGTTTTTGAAATGCGATCTTTTCAACGCATGTGGTATGTTTAGTTCCACAGACGGAAAAATTCAAGATGTGAATTAAAAACTATGTAATACTTCTTCTTCCAAGTATAGAATATTATTGGAAATTGGTAATCTGAATAGACGAAAGGTTGGTTCGAATTTGGTAAAACAATTTTGATTATTATTTTGATAATAAGCAGATTTTTCAATAGATACTGTATAAAAACATGCTTTTTTATGCAGCTCGCTGCGATGGAGTTTTTTTAATGATTGTTTTATCATTATTACGACTTTATATTTTTGTGCTTTACGATTTTCAATCAGAGCACATCATCGTTTTAAATAGTTTGTATGTATTGATCTCGAACTATATACAGTGTGACCCATTTTTACTGTAAAATTTGAAGCTGTAAATCGATTCCAACCACTTTTTTTTAAATGTCAAGTACTAAAAGGTCTACCTTGGAACAAAATTTTAAATCTTTATTCTAATTTTCAGGGCATACTACGATATTTTTTCTTAGTCAAAATTCGGTTTTTTTATTAGCGATTTTTGTATTGAGAAGATTACCACGCCACTGGATTCAGCGTGCCCCTAAATAGGACCAAAATATCAACAGATAGTCATGGAAATATTGTTTTTATGATTTGAACAATAAAATAATGTAAATATTTTCACGGAAAATAACAGAATTACATTCAAGTTTTGACGCAAATCAACTAAAACTAAGACCTAATAGATTTTTCAATTTAAATCTCAGTTGCCATGGAAATGATTGAGCGTAAGAGAAAAATGAAATTATAAGTCTTTCGGGAGATGACTTTAGAAGTGCTGGAGAGGTTTGTAGAGTATTTATCTGATGGCACTTTATTCTTGAAATCATAAAAAAAAATATTTCTGTGGCTACCTGTTGATATTGGGTGTTTTTTTTTGTGACTGTCCAGTGTGAGTTTTCAAATTTTGAGTTCTCATAACTTTGTTATGAAAGAATATTTTCTTATGAAATTTTGGTAATACCTATTTAAGGACACGTGTCGTATCACAGTGGCGTGAAAATTTTTTCAATAAAAAAAATCGCTAATAAAAAATCCCTAATTTCGACTAAGAAAAAATATCATAGTATGCCCTGAAAATTGGATTAAACATTTCTCATTTAGTCCCAAGGTAGACCTTCCAGTACTTGACATTTAAAAAAAAACAAGGTTGCAATCGGTTCACAACTCTAATTTTACAGGGGTGTTTTCATTAAAAATGGGTCAAACTGTATAAACAATTGTTTTTTCTAATTTCTCGCCAGATTCAAATTAACAAATTAGAAAAGTGAAAACACAGTTGAACTATTTCTATCAAATGTGCTTCAATCTATATTTTGATGGGAATAAGTCACTTCGTACTTATCAATCACATTTTCTACCAATTTCCTACTCATTTCTCTTTTTTCAATAAACCAATAAGAATCTTTTTTTAATGAAATACGACCAATACTGTTCATTTGTAAATATAATTTCACATTAAGACTTTCCTATTGTTTTCTAGTTTCATAAATAAACTGCATAATTCCCTTCAGATATAAAATACGACCCAACAGGAATAACCGTGAAATTATATGAAATATATCTCTCTGATTACAACATGGAAAATACGAGGAACAATATATTCCCAACTCTACCACGTATTCGTACGAATTGTATGATTCACATCATCAACGGTCTATTATTGCTGAAATTTATTGCAGACTCGGACGAGCTTGATATTCAAATCCATTTCTCATAGCCAAATCGGACTTTTTAATCTGACAGAACTATACAGTGTGGATAAGGTTATATTTATATAACTCCAGCAGGGCCGGATTAACCATTAGGCAGAGTAGGCAACTGCCTAGGGGCCCCGCATCGACTAGGGGCCCTTGCACGCACCAAGAAAAAAAATGTCATCGAATGAAAATTTTATTTGAAAATTCCTCAACAATATTCTTTCTTTCTTTCGACGAATGTTGCCAATTAATGAAATACTTCATACATACAGAAGCATTTAATATCGAGTAGTAGAACTAATAAACTGTCTTCGTTCAACATGTCTCAGAACCGTTTGAATTCATTGTCGATAATGGCCATTGAAAATGATGTATTAGAAAGGGTAAACTTCCAAGATTTTTTAAACGATTTTGTATCTAAAATAGTTAGAATAGTTAATATTCAAAGTTACTGTACTGTACAAAAAAGATAAATATCTTGGAAGTTGAGTTTTTCCCATTTATAATTCACAAAACTGTTTTCTTTAGTTTATTTTATTTTATTGCGTTTAACAAGATTAAATTCAAAATAACCGCGTGCCGTCTCATTTCTCTTTACTAACCCATCATGCAACCTGGATCATCATTCATCACTGATCTATAACCTATTCATTAAGACCATTTCAATAAAGCTAACGAGGTAAGGTGATGCTGCAGCATCAAGTCAAACTAACCATGTTGTTGCAATATTATATAAGACTTTAAAGTAACAGGATACCTGGAGTCGATCATCTTTTGTTACTTACATCCCTTTATCAACTTGAAAAGACCTGGGGCCCGGACAGGGTTCTTGCCTAGGGGCCCGGACAGGGTTAACACGTTGACCCCGGCTGTATATAGAAGAAATCGGTCACTCGGCTGGCAAGTTTTTTTGTTATTATTTGCTTTCATTTTTATCACATATGACGTATATTAGCCTTTTAGTTGAAAATTTTAAGTTTTTTTCGGTTTTTGAATATATTCAATTTGCGGCATCACATTAGTGCCACGCCGTCACAAGGAGTTACTTTGGCCATAGAGCCGGCATGACATCAACGTGATACCGCGGACTGTCGCGTGGTATCTAGATGTCGTTGCATCCACCGGTTGGCGGGAAAGACTTGTATCGCTGTGAAGTAATAAGATCTAGACATAGGGAGCTTACTTGTTACTTCACGATGGTACAAATTGTTTTTATTTACTAATATCATGGGTGATAACGAAAAAAAACAAAAGTATCTGAAAAAGTTATGGAATGATCTTCTATCTGATGAGAATAATGCAAAATGAGCTAATTTTTAGTTGTGCACTAGTGCACTCATTTCTATTGTATAAAGAAGTGACACAAAGCACCATGAAAATAACACCATATAGGGAACAGCTCGCTACATCATTACTAGTAGGTCAAGGAAATAATGACTCTCTTACTGACGATGCTAAACGAGACCACTCATTAGAACTTCCTCATAAGAAAAAGCGTTGCGTTGTTTGCTACGCTGAAATAACGAAAACGCAATGAAGAATTATTGCAACCAATAAAACGCACTGTGTTTCTAAGAACATTGTATTGTACCAATTTGGGAAAATCACTCGATTAGCCCTTCTTGAAATATGTTCTTCTTGTCTATTTAGGTACCTGCAATAATTCTTTCCCACCCGTAAGCGCAAATCTATAATTCTGTATTCAGTTCTTAACTCAATCTGCCCGATGATGGTCTAGTGACCGAAATTGCAATCGCAGTGTTATATTTTTCAAATTTAAAAATCCAATAGTTGCTTTATATTGTTTGATGAAACCGTTTTCAACAAAAATCATCACACCTGTTTCCTATTGACGGCAAAACTTATTGACTGCAAATGTATACCTACTATACATTTCCATATTCAATGCAACCGAATTCATTAAAAAATTGAGGGGAAAATATTCATTAGTTATAACATCATACAAAAATATTTGAATAGCCTAATAGGTATTCGATCAAATGTTTTGATCTCAATAGCACCTAGTGCAACTATTGATAAGCGCATGAAGAAGGGGCCAGTCCCAAATTTTAAGAAGAAATTATGCTCAAGTTTATGGCGACCTCAACAGAAAAGAGTGATAGATTGCCATGACAGTTATTACTTATATTATATATATATATATATATATATATATATATATATATATATATATATATATATATATATATATAGAAGTATACTAGTGAAAGGCTCCATCGCCCATTACATAGATCCGTGAAAAATATAGATCGATAAAAATATAGTTTCTCGAACGCCGAGGAGTGTTAATCCCGTCCCTGTCTCTGTCGAACGGGCGCACAATCTACTCGCTGTCAATCTCGACTTCGTGCGGAATCGGGTAGATGCTACGACCTCATTGGGCCTCGCAGTGCCGAAACTTCTCGATAGAATTCAACCCGTCCAACTATCGGCTCCAAAGGCGATCACGTGAATTCGAGTCCATGGGACGCGAAAATAGTTCTTAAGGGTCGGGAATGCTGCCGTTTTAGCGAATTTCGGAGAAACGTCAAACTTTAAACGTTCGATATCGAAAATCGGCGTCTCGGATCGAGGCGAGACGTAGCCTAAGCACTACGGAAAGGACGTGGGCGATCGACGGGGCCCTTCGGGCCCCGCGATTCGCGGCCGATCTCCTTATCTCGGCTTCATAAGTTTGCCAAAAACTTATGAATTTCACATCCAAGGCAGTGCCACGCACAAAGTGGCACTGCCTTGGATGTGAAAAAATAATTTTTTTACATGTTTTTTCACAACGTAATCAAGTTAGAATGAGTTAGTTTTAGATTTTTATATTCGTTTGATTTACTTAACAAAACATTAGAGTTGATTTCTAATTTTCATTTCCGTTTCTATGTAAATGAATAAATTTTAGTTTAATTTTTTACCCCGTAGATTTTTTCCTAAGCCCTATATCTCGGTCCGGCGCATGTGAGCCGATCACTTGGACGGCGCCTATTAACACTTCGTTCACTCAGCATTGTGCCATGGTTTCTCGTTTCTAACGAGGTACACGCCGCCTAAATCACATTTTGTTGTGTGGCAGTACATTGATGCCGCGCCGGCACAGTAACCAAAAGAGCGCGACATACGTGTGATGCCACGCCGGGGTCAACGTGTTAATCTGGCCCTGGATAGATGTAATGACTGGTCCTGGGTGTTAAACGATGCACAGGTTCATACTATACTTCTAGTCTTTATTTGTACAGTATTAAAGAATATAGGCTTAGCGCTAACCTCTCGGGCAGCGTGACGAGTCTATCTCTCCGTCTTACTTACTTCTCCAGATTTCCTCTGGTTCTTATATATATTCATATAGCATTATGTATACAACAAAATGCTGATGTGCGACCTTGCCCATACGTGATGTTTACAATAATATAAGGTGTATTAAACATTCTCAGTTTACTATAGAGTAACCGATCGTGACTTTCTTCGTTTACTCATCTCGACACTGACCTACTGATCTACATGCACCACATAGAGGAGAGGTCCTACCACCAGACCTGGAGTAAATAAATTCTTAATATGTTTGAGAAATTAAACTCTGAGTTTAACGATTTTCACATATAATAAAACAACAACAGTTGAATAACGCGTTTCGCTGACTGTACAGCTTCTTCAGGTGCGAATTGCAGACTAAAACATCTAATACAAGGTTTGCAAAGTACCTATAAATTTGGGAAATCCATTCTGGGATTCTAAGAACAAACTACCTCCATTCATTGACAAGGTTAAGAAGGGGGGAGCTGTTCACATCCATCAATTGGTTGTTAAGTAACTTCTGGAAATTTTCATGCCCTTAATTTCTAAAGTTTCCATAAGATTTAATTTTGAACCTTTTGTTTCGAGATGTAGAATTTCGAAATCCGAATTTAAGTCATGTTTCTCTTTCATTAAATGTCTAGCATATATTGATTCTTCGTTATGATTTATGTAACTTCGCCTGTGTTCAGTAATCCTTTTTTGAAATTTCTATGTGTCCGACCTACTTATATTTTATCGCAATTTTCGCATTTAAGGCGCGTTTTCCTCCACTTTCGCCAGTCGCCGAAGACTGCGACTGAGTAGCCGCGACCAATTCGTCAAGACATCTCCAACGCATTTTAAATCATCCTGTTTTCCTAGCCGCTACTCAGTCGCGACTACCAGCGTCCGGTCGCCGTTCGTCTAGTCGCGAGTAGCTGCTCATATTCGGAAGGGGTGCCGCGATAATTCGTCGACGAAAGTTAGTTTGCGTAGTTATATTGATGCCGGGAAATTCGGAAAAACTCTTTAAATTTTGTTTCGTCATCTGTCAGGTGGTTCTGAATTAATATTGCCTGAAATCCTTCCAATCGTCTATTTCGGAACATTGCTAATTCTTCGCTTCTCTGTTTCTCAGATTCTAACGTTAACATGAGAAGCAGATTTTTTTTCCTGCACTTGATAATTTAATAACATTGCAATTAATGATTTTTTTGAAATATTAATTTTTCTTGTGCTGAACAGACCAGAACGAGGGACAAATACTGATTGACGCAGGCTAGCGGGTCGCAGTCGTCGGCGACTGGCGAAGGTGGAGGAAAACGCGCCTGAATGAATAGGTCGCAGCTACTACCAGTCGCGGCTACTCAGTCGCAGTCGTCGGCGACTGGCGAAAGTGGGGGAAATGGCGCCTGAATGAATAGGTCGCAGCTACTACCAGTCGCGGCTACTCAGTCGCAGTCGTCGGCGACTGGCGAAAGTGGGGGAAATGGCGCCTTTAAGTTTATAAACTCCCGATTCACTGAGCTTATCTATTTTTGACTTGTTGTTTTTTATGTATTTTCCTAGACTATTTCTTGTTCTGAATGCTAAATTGAACTCTAAATTAGAGAAAAAGTATTGTAATTTCTTGGAAGCTTTGCGGAAATAAGTTAAACTATTATATTTAATTCCTTCTGGTTTGATCAATGGGATTACTTGTGTAATTGCCATTTTATGATTTCTCTTCCTTATTATTTTGTCTATTATGTTTGGATCATACCCATTATTGACTGCTATCTGCTTGATTATATTAAGTTCTTTGTGAAAATTTTTCATATTTTGAATTTCTAATATGTTTACCTACCTTAATAAGTTGATAATTGAAAGATTTCATCAATATCTTTTACTTTTGGATACACTTGATAAATAGCTGCTTTATAAAATGTCTTAAATAACTGGAGTACATGATGGAACGAACACACAACATTCACATTTGCTACACATACCTCGAAAAATTTGTATGAAAAAGTTGCTTAGTTATCTCCTAAATCCGATGGCCAGTTTTCCCTAGGGATATCTAATCCCCCCTATCACTGCCACGAACAGAACACCCACATTAGATTTCATTATACGCTTGTTTCAAAAGCTTCCAATTAATTCCGAGACAGGAGAGTTAGGATGGACGGATATCACTTTTATCAGATCGGCTTAAGAAATAAGATTATGTTCTATAGTTACTGTGAACAATAGTTATTTATGTACCAAGTGCGTTATATAGATCCTAACGCCCGGAGGGTAACATTCGGTTCGAGGGCCTTTGGCCCGAAAGATGAATGTTGCACGATGGGTGTTAGGATCTAGTAACGCACGTGGTGCATACAAGATTTTATTTTTCACGAAAAAATTATTTAATTGTAATGAAAAATCAATTGTGAAATCGGTTCATTGCTCCTATACTTTCCATTTTCCTTCTCATAGTAGGCATGTCATTTGTTGATATTTTGACGTTTGTGAATATTTTTGTCATCATATTTAGTGAATGTCATTGCTGCTTTCTTTGTGTAGTCTTATAGAAATAATGGAGATGAAAATGAATTTACCCAAGAACATCATAAAAAATGCAGCCAAAGCTGCGAATAATTCATTGCCGGAGAAATCCAGAGTCGCATACGACAAGGATTATGAAGTATTTAATCAATGGAAGTTGCTTCAGTAGTCCTCGTATAATGAGCGGGTGTTATGATCCATAATACCCGCTCATAACGCTCTAGGGCATAATGAGTGTATTTATAGCAACCGTATCTAAGGTAAAATCAACAAATAATATACAAGTGAAAATTAAAAAATAAATCAAACTAGATATTGAAACGTTTTATTGCGACACTGCTTAATCTAAATATTCTAGAGGCCCATTTCTGAAGTACATTTATAGAATTTCTATGAAAATAAAATTTGTTCTGCGCTTTAATCATAGAATATCTAATCGAAAACCTGTGTGAAAGCTTATGAAAGCGTTGCCAAAACTTGACTAATTGATTCAACGAGAACCAATTAACCAAAAATAAATGAACCCAACCTATCCAATTCCATGTCGTAGATCGTTTGATGTAAAATAAATTATTGCCACTTTCTACTCAAATATAAAACCTTTATCCATTTAATGCCCGAAAATTGATTAGGTGTCTGATGTGACAAACATCGTTTACGTAATATTTTCTATTGTATATAATGCTTGAAAATGTTAGAAATTTTACATTTCATCAGAAATATCTACGTTGAAAATATACAGGGTTGTTGTTCCAGAATGACTTCAGAAAATTTCGAGGAGAAAAAAGTTCTAATGAATGTAGGTCTGCAAATGCTTCCTCACCGAAATACAGGGTGTGGAAATTTGAAAAACAAAATGTAATTTTTTTTTAATATCTTCTAAACTACGAATGCTATCAAGATGAACTTTAAAACATTGTTATAACTTCTTAAGCTCTATAAACTGATTTTAGAATTTCTTCCAAAACTATTAAGGAGCGGAGAATAGAGGGGTACCGTGGGTTTCATTTAACCATATTTTTGAGGGAGGTCATTATTGGTAAATGATGACAGTTTTGAAAGAAATTTCAACAGTAGTTTATAGAACTTAAGAAGGTATAACAATTTTCTGAAGTTCATCTTGATAGCATTTGTAGTATAGAAGATATTAAAACAAATTAATTTTTTTCAAAAACTTCAACACCCTGTATTTCGGTGAGAAAGCATTTGTGGACCTACATTCATTGGAACTTTTTTTTTTAATGTCTTGAAGAGTAACCCCTCGAAATTTACTGATTTTATTCTGGAACAACCTGTATAATTCTTATTTTCCTAGAAAATAATAATTGACTGTTGCAGCATATCGGAAGTCAAATTTGGTGAAAACTACTCCTGAAATTTTTGAGTAGATATTTCTTGTTTGCATATATATATATATATATATATATATATATATATATATATATATATATATATATATATATTTATATATATATATATATATATATATATATATATATATATATATATATATATATATATATTTTTAATTATATATAAATATATATATATATATATATATATATATATAGATTGATATTTCCTTCTACTTAGGACATTTAGATGCGGTTGCTATAAACACACTCATTATGCCCTAGGGCGTTATGAGCGGGCATTATGGATCATAACGCCCTCTCATTGTACGAGGAGAAATGAAGCAACGTCCATTGATTAAATACTTCATAATCCTTGTCGTATGCGACTCTGGATTTCTCCGGCAATTAATTATTCGCAGCTTTGGCTGCATTTTCTATGATATTCTTGGGTAAATTAATTTTCATTTCCATCATTTCTATAAGACTACACAAAGAAAGCAGCAATGACATTCACTAAACATGATGACAAAAATATTCACAAACGTCAAAATATCAACAAATGACATGCCTACTATGAGAAGGAAAATGGAAAGTATAGGAGCAATGAACCGATTTTAAAATCGATTTTTCATTATAATAAAATAATTTTTTCGAGAAAAATAAAATCTTGTATGCACCACGTGCGTTACCAGATCCTAACATTCATCCCTCGGGACAAAGGCCCTCGGGCCGGGAGTTAGGATCTATATAACGCACTTGGTACATAAACAACTATTTTTTTGCTGTATATGTTCAAAAAAAATGAATTTCCTAGGCCCTAGATTATTTTTTTTAAATAACGCCATATAGCAATATTAAACTGACTTAATTTCATTATTTGTCAAATAATATACAAGTCGGACATTAATAACTCTTTGTGTATAAATAGATTCTAGGATTTCCATTTGGAGAACTAGACAATTACGTAATGAAAAAATATGACCATATACTCATGTTTACCCCGAGGCGAAGCTAAAGGGGTTATAGTCTCACGACAAAAAGTTTGGATCTGGCCCGATTTAAAAAACTCCAACAGATATCGATGAAACAGATATGATTTCATTAGGGAATTTTAATTCCCAATTTTTCCCAACGAAGAATAAAAAAATATAGCGTTTTTACCCCGAGGCGAAGCTAAAGTCTCACTACAAAAAGATGGGATCTGGTCCGATTTTAAAAATTCCAACGGATATCGATAAAATACATATGATTTCATCAGAGAAGTTTTGTTCCCAATTTTTCCCAACGAAGAATAAAAAATTATAGCGTTTTTTAGATAGGCATTGCGACATGCGCATGCGCCAAGGTCGATATGTACGAAGTCCTACAAAACATGCGTCGAGGTGCTCTGTGTGCCACGGTAACCAAGCGACGTTTATAGCTTCAGCTTGATTCTGCGTCTGTGTCTGCTTCCCATCTTATCAATTTGATTCATAATTTGCAGCAAAATGAGCCGAGATAGGATATTCAAATTCGACAGTCAATCAATGAATTTTTTTGCTAAATTTTCACGGATTTATTTCGTAATATCGACTTATTAATACATTTATTGCAATTTTCCTTCATTTCATTCGTAATATCGACTTTCATTGTTATTTAATTTATATAATAGGTACATTCAAAAAATATTGACGACATGCACATGCGCCGAGGGGTTTTATCATTCCTAGTGCTACGCAGTAGGGTGTCCTTCATTTTTTATAACGACATTTTCACACAGTCATTTATATCAAATCAATATGATTGACATAAAAGACTAATTCACTTTCACTTCATAATTCCAGCTAAGGGTTTTTCAAATATGCATTATTTATGATCAATTATTTTCATTATTATTCAAATTACTTTGATGTTGAAGGGAATTGAAGTGGCATGTACTATGTACTCCAAAGTTCGTTTAGTTAGGATGAGAAAGTTTTACTTACTGAATTGTATATTCCAATTAAATTAGAAAATGTCGACGTTTACAGATTCCGAATATTGTTTTCAAATCATAAAAGAAGCATGATTTATTACCACACACACACACGTGAATTTCTAAAAATAGAATCACTATAATGTATTTGTGGAATTCTGGACTTCCATTGTCTATAAAAATATATCTGAAACAAAAATAAAAGAAAAGAAAATTTGATTAGTAAGTGGCAAGAAAAGAAAATAGCTGAAAAATTAAATTCAATGAATTAGTAGTATCTGAAAAAAGGAATGAAATAATATTAGTAAATAATAAGTTGGAAAATGGTGACAAAATAAAATTATACAATATACACGACGTTTCGGTTAGTTGGGTATCTCTAACCGTTCTCAAGTGTAAACTGATTATCAGAGTTTGGATTGATCTTTATATACTCCCTTGATCAGTTGTGCCGTGTTGGGCGTCTCTCCCATTGGGCGAGGGGAGGAGCTTGAGACCACTGATACGCGCCAGGATTGGTCGCCACGCGTTTGCCACTTCAACACTGGGTTTACTGAAAACTTCATGGTTCTGTTGGATGAAAGCAGCTTCCTTGAATTTTCGTTTTCGCCAGTTCTGTTCCCGGTGGATAATCCTAGCATCGTTCCACTTAATGTTGTGATGTTTTGTCCATGCGTGATCAGCAATTCCCGATTTCGATGTTTCGGCTCTTCGTGTGTGTATTTGATGTTCTCCGATCCTAACATTAAGAGGTCTCTTCGTTTCACCGATGTATGAATCTCCACATTCACAGGGCACAAGGTATACGCAATTCTTATTGTCCGGGGGACCATCTGGTTTAGTTTTGGTTAGTGTTGAAGTGGCAAACGCGTGGCGACCAATCCTGGCGCGTATCAGTGGTCTCAAGCTCCTCCCCTCGCCCAATGGGAGAGACGCCCAACACGGCACAACTGATCAAGGGAGTATATAAAGATCAATCCAAACTCTGATAATCAGTTTACACTTGAGAACGGTTAGAGATACCCAACTAACCGAAACGTCGTGTATATTGTATAATTTTATTTTTTCACCATTTTCCAACTTATTATTTACTAATATTATTTCATTCCTTTTTTCAGATACTACTAATTCATTGAATTTAATTTTTCAGCTATTTTCTTTTCTTGCCACTTACTAATCAAATTTTCTTTTCTTTTATTTTTGTTTCAGATATATTTTTATAGACAATGGAAGTCCAGAATTCCACAAATACAGAAGAAACATTGTCGAAACCATTCAAACTAACACAAGAATCACTATAAGTTTGGATACTATCAAAAAACTAACTTGAGTAGTTTATCATTCCCAATAAAAACTATCAAGGAAAATTTCCTCAAAAAAAATGTTTCTTTCACAGAAAAAAATTGTAATCAAGATGAAGTAAAATATTCTGTAGATATAACTTCATTTTTATTTCTTCATTATCACTTACTCATTTCTGTTCCAGGTTCTATAGAGAAAATAGACGGAAAATGCCCAGAAAGTTACTTTCCTTGCGTCAAAGATCCGATATGTATTCAACAGATCAGCAACTGTGATGGAAAAATAGACTGTCCAGATAGTTCTGATGAAGAGAATTGCTGTAAGAAAAAACATAAACTAAATAGAAACGATATAAAATATAGTTTACAATAATTGAAGCAGTAAACTGTAATTATATTGAAAGAATATTTTCAATAGTATTCTAATGTTGACGAACTTTAACAGATGGCGCTAATCGTCTTAAACAACTAAGACCTATTGTCTCAGTTTGAAATATTGACACATAATAAAAAATAAACCAAGCTAGTTTTGTCGAGTACTCAGCGTACGCTGGCTAGTATTTGGGAGATCTCGAGTTCAAACTCCGGGGCCGACTGGTCTTCCATGAGTTTTTTTCAGAGGTTTCCTCATGGTAATGTAAGTCAGTGCTTGCAAACTTATAAGGCGAATGCTGGGCCAGTATTAATCTTCTGAACCCTACCCTCACTTCCTATGTTCCATAAATATCCCGTCTCACCTATCCTTAGTGCACTTGTACATACAAGTGTATCCTCTGATCTGGCCGAAGGAGTTAATCCCAAACTCAAGCTGCCCGCCTCCCTGACACATACTTCAGGGGGGAATAAAACACGTGTATGTTTCCAAGCTAGTTTAGTTAGTCGAGTACTCAGCGTACGCTGGCTAGTATTTGGGAGATCTCGAGTTCAAACTCCGGGGCCGACTGGTCTTCCATGAGTTTTTTTCAGAGGTTTCCTCATGGTAATGTAAGTCAGTGCTTGCAAACTTATAAGGCGAATGCTGGGCCAGTATTAATCTTCTGAACCCTACCCTCACTTCCTATGTTCCATAAATATCCCGTCTCACCTATCCTTAGTGCACTTGTACATACAAGTGTATCCTCTGATCTGGCCGAAGGAGTTAATCCCAAACTCAAGCTGCCCGCCTCCCTGACACATACTTCAGGGGGGAATAAAACACGTGTATGTTTCCAAGCTAGTTTAGTTAGTCGAGTACTCAGCGTACGCTGGCTAGTATTTGGGAGATCTCGAGTTCAAACTCCGGGACCGACTGGTATTCCATGAGTTTTTTTTCAGAGGTTTCCTCATAATAATGTAAGTCACTGCTTGCAAACTTATAAGGCGAATGCTGGGCCAGTATTAATCCTCTGAACCCTACCCACACTACCTATGTTCATAAATATCCCGTCTCACCTATCCTTAATGCACTTGTACATACAAATGTATCCTTCTGATCTGGCTGAAGGAGTTAATCCCAAACTCAAGCTGCCCTCCTCCCTGGCACATACTTCAGGGAGGAATAAAACACGTGTGTTTCCTTTTCCAAGCTAGTTTGCGGAGTGGTTATGCTTGCTATCTAACATTCGGGAAGTCACGGGTTCAAAGCCCAGGATCGACTGATCTGCCATGAGTTTTTCTGAGTTTGAAGGAGGAACAAATCTAGTGGCCTTTCATTTTTTTGACACATTCGAGTACTATTTCTCATAGATAGCAATTTTTGATATTCGAATATTTACAACTCATAATCTTTAATACATGTAGGAAAGTTATTAAGGATTAAGTCATGGCTTACTTCTTCCAGACGATAATCCACTGGATGAATATTTTGACAGCTTGGTGAGCAAAAAGCTGTCAGCAGTACATGATGATGATGCCAAAAATTGCAGTAAGTTTTATAATATTTATAGGATGCACCCATGATTATCACACATTTGATACCTGAAATTAATATAGACTTACTAGTTTTAATTGATATTTCACTGTTTTTTTGGTGAAACATGATGTAATATTCGATGAATCTTGTTTGGGTACAATTTTTGTCAATAATAAAGAGGGAGAACAGATGGGTGAAAAAAATGGAGTAAATCAAATATATCCTGGTGATTGTAAGGCTTTTTGTATAGGAAAAAAATCTATCATGTATCTCAAGAACTGTAGAGGTCTATCCGAACATTAAATTTAAAAAAATCATTCCATAGATTTAGATTCCACAAAAAATTTAGATACTGATACAAAGGGTACAACATTTTCCGAAAATGTTTTTTTCAAGATTAATCTTTATAAAATAATCTCATTTTATGACTTTGTTCGAAGTTGATTTATATAGAAAATCTGTTGGAATAATTTAGTGGTATGAATTAGAATCGAATAATTCACCCTTTCCTTTTTTCCAGCATTACCTTACAATGGTACCTGCGTTTGTGAAAGAAGAGACATATTTTGTCATTTAAGAGGACTGAAAAAAATACCTGATGATATTCCAAAAGTTAAAATCGACATTCTAGACTTTACGCACAATAATTTTGATGTACTCGATGAGCAAGTTTTCAAGAATGTGTATCACATTGAGATAGAGAGGCTGTAAGTAAATATTCATTACTTATATACGATGTTTTTCTATCTTTAAATCAATTTGAAATTATGTAATTTCTGTCATTTATTCGAATATAATTTGGTAATATTTATCGAGAGAAAAGCAGTTCGAGCTGTATTATATTGAAATATCTGGTGAAATATATGTAATTTCATCATTTTTCAATTTTCTACTCAACTATTTCCCATGAAAAAATTAATAAATTTTAAAAAAATAAACTCATTCTATAATTGAAGACGTTGCAGCAACAAAGGGGTATCTGTACTTTTTCAAATTTTACAGTAGACAATAAAATATTAATAAATGCTTTATTATAAAAGATATTTTCATATAAACTCCACTGGTAGTGCAATAAATGTTGTTAACTATTTTTAACTCATAAAAACTCAGAAAAAAGTTTTTGAAAAAATTTATATATTTATAAACAAATTGCAGATACCTCCTTTTTGCTCCTAATGGTTGAAAAAAAACTGACAAAAGTTTTTAGGAATTTATTTTCAGAAAACAGAAAAAAAATATTGATAAAATTTTGCAAATATCTTTAAAATAAACATAAGATCAATCAAGACCGAATAGTTCGCTATCATAAGTGACATCAGTATCTTCATTCGTTGATGTTTGTCCATCTTGATCAGATACTAGTGAAGTATAATAATCAATATCTGCTCTAGGGACGTACTTGTGGGCAAGCAGCATAACATTATCATATTTCGCGTTTTTAATAACTAGAGGATGATAATATAATCTATTTTTTAGTATATCAGGATACATACTGGGAAGTTTTTGAATAATAAAATCGGAGAAAACCACGAAGTTACTTGTTGAGCTGCATCTTATTAGCGTATTGTGTTCATTAGTGTTCATTAGAATATTCAAAAATTTCATTCTGCGAAATTTTAAACTTCTCTTTTTCTTTAATGTTGGTACTCTTTTTGAAAAAATTTTCAAGTGTGTCGCTTGCGTGACAGGTATCACAACAAAATTTTTAGGACTACTATTTTTATAATACTTCATGTATTCAGATGGTAAAAACACTCTTTCTATTTTTTAAACGTGTTTTTCAACGACGCCGAAACATCTATCACATGGCAGGAAACTGTGTCCTGGTTCAGGAAATCGGTGTATAATTATGTCAAAACCACCTTTTCGTACGAGGGTATATAAATACTGTACTAAGGTGTTACTCTTATTTATATATAATATATATATATATATATATATATATATATATATATATATATATATATATATATATATAACTAACGTGCTTATCACTGCCTGCTGCGACGTTGGGTGCAACAACGATGTATATGCAACATATACCACCTTGTTGCGCCCAATGAAATAGGAGGTATCTGCAAATATCTCTCCCACTCCAAAACTATAAGGAATAGATTTACCTTATTGCACCAAACGATAGAGCGTTTTCTTTTACATAGATCAACACACATAACTCATTTTCGGAAAAAATTGAAGATACCCCCTTGTTGCTGCAAAGTCTTCAATTTTGCATCCAAAAAACGATTTCGCCAGAATATCTACGATATTTCTGAAAAACAGTTTTATATCTGGATAAAATCATAGAAAATGAGCTAGATGAGAATCATTGATTTAATAAAGCTTTCCATATTTTACATAGAGATAATAGAGGATTGAAATTAAACTTTTCGGAAGCCCTAGAGTTTAATAGGTATAAGAATTCTGATCTGTTACTGAACGAACAAATTAACGTAAATCATTCTCCACTCCTAAATATGTTTAATACCTGATGTAGTTTGAGCAAGTTCTCTGAGGGGATTACCTACCCTCCACCCTAAGTTAATTTCTTGTTGTAAACGTTATTCCCTAAGTACTAAGAATTGTAGGTAAAACTAAAGTCAAGATTTCAGTATCTTATTCTATCCAAAGAAGCCACCATGTGGCGAAACCCCGCGTCATAGAGTCAAATATAATAACCGTTAAGATCAAACATGTTTTTTTTCGAATAATATTGATATTTAGTGGTTACAAGGGTCTCAAACTGCAGAAGAATAAATTTATTGCCAGTATCCTTCTTTAGTAGTTCAGTCATCTGAAATGTTTAGACTAACTTTTTGACTAAATTAAGTAAATTTAAAAAGAACAAATTTCATTTAACTTCCAATCATGAAATGAGTTCTATTCGTCAGATACTTCAACAAAAGTCGCAAATCAAGTATATATTGCAAAAAATATAGCCAATTTCCACTACAAACTTCTTGTGGGTTCAGTTGTACGAAGCTGATGTTGAAGTCAACCATGCACACCATTGATTTATCATTAATTTAACGTAGGTATAAAAAATTAGCCCACCTTTTGCTTTGGGAGAATGCAACTAAGGATTATTGACCAAGATAAAAAAATAAAAATCTTAATTTCCATGTTTGGTGATAATAAAATTGTTCAAGCTTTTTATTTCCTAATTTCACTCTAGATTTCACATAATACGTTATTGTGAGGTTTGCTTGTGAAAAATCAGGTTTCAGGTATTTGAACATATATTTACCATTAATAAAAATTGCGAAGTATATTAATATCGTACCAAGTTCTATCAACAATTTATACTTATACAACTTTATCTTCTCATCATCGCCTGCAGTTTCATCTAAATTTTCTATAGGGATTTACACTTGAACTCATAACAAAGACTACAATTAATTTGATCCTACTCGAATGGTCTTTTAGTAAATACCAAACAAAAAAATCTGTCAGAATATAACAAACTCAATTATGCTTTTTCCGAATATATCTAATATCAAGATGTTCGAATGTATCTAATTTCTGAATGTTATAATACTAAAAATCCATGGATTAGTCCAAAAGTCTCAAGTTCTGCTTACGATCTCCTACCACAACATATAACTCCTTTAAAAATAATGCCTAACTATGGATTGTTATTTTTTTATTCGCCCTCAACTCAATTTGAATTTCTTCCAAACTTTTTCCTTTCGTTTCCGGAAAAAATGTCTTAAAATAAATGCTACCTATTAAAGAAGAGGACGCAAAGACAAATGGTGTTACTGAGGGATGCCAATAATCCGTTGAAACTTGATAAAATTTAGTCGAAATAATAACCAACAAAGAATATGTAATATTGACAAAACATATTGCTTTTGGTTTTATAGACGCAGAAAATAATTCCCCCAGTACAACACTCACTAAAGGACCTAATCCAATTTGGTACGCTATATAGAAAAATCCCAAGAAGAAAACTGGACACGAAACCGGTAACCTCAAATTCGAGAAATCTTTCAAAAAAAAATACCCACCTAGCAACATGAGACAAACAGAACAAGCTGCGCAAGAAAATGTTAGAAGTGGAACTCTTCCATATCTATCAGAAAAGTATCCACACAAAGGTGTGGCGCAGGTCTGAACAAAATAAATAATAATTACAGCAAATTGCGGTTGTATAAAATCATTCGATTCAGCTAGCAGATTTTGCGCGTACATAAGGAAAGCCATAGCGCCAGTCATTTGTTGGAAAACCCTCGCGAATGTCATAAGCAAAAATGCTTTCCTGTTATAGTCAACCACGAAAACATCCTTGTATTTTCTGCTCTCGTTGAGTTGCTTTTGAATAACAAGATGAAGATTCTTAAGTTCTTCCTCCACGTCCTGAGTTCTTCGGAAAAATCTAAGCGATCTAGCAGCCGCTTCTATTTTTCCTTTCATCAATAGATAATACGGAGATTCTGGCATCAAAGAAAACGTGAAAATATACACGACAGTCAGTACTGCGGAAGAAGCTGCCATGTCGTACATGCTAAAATATTTCCCTATCACATTTACTAATATAACTCCTGGAGTAAATAAGAGTGTTACAATCACACCTAATTTTCCTCGTATAGCAGGTCGGGAAATTTCGGACGTGTACATGGTGTTAATAGTTGTAACAGTTCCTACGGATATTCCACCACATAACCTAGCTATGTATAAAAGTGAGGGAGATATGTAGGAAAAATAAATTAGTAGACAAGAAAACAACATGGGGGTGCCTAATATCACCAACGTATTTTTTCTGCCTATTTTGTCGACCAACATCATGGATATTATTGCCCCAAATACGTCTCCAACTGGGCCAGAAATTGCAATGTAGGATGCTGCTTCGCTGGTTATATTGAAGGGGTAATTTTCAGACTTCAGCAGTTTGGGTATAAATGGGGATGTCCACCCTATATGTATTCCCGTCAAGAAGGAAAGTATGCACCCTGAAAAATTTTCATTTGTGATCAAACTATACAGACATTGTTACGTCAACTTTTCAGTTGTTAAAACCAAGAAGCCAACTTTCATGTTATTTGTGTCAATTGAAATATTATCACCTGTTATTACTGCCATATATTCGTTGACTGTAGAACCATCTTTAGCGTCATAGAAACTGAAGAACATCTTGAAAAAATAAAGTAATCTTGCACTAGGCCACAAAAAAAAATTTGCTTCCAAATTCTAGAACATGTAGAGGTAAATAAGCGTTTGTAAAAGAAGGTAATTACATTTAAAATTTATACAAGGCAAATTCCACGTTGTCTGTCATGTTAATCAGTTCAAACCTTAATTAAACATAGTGACAGTTTAATAATACATTAAGTTTATGCTAAAATAAAAAGCCAATGATTATTTTAATTTTTGAAGGTGATGATTCTAAAATATTTTCATTCGTATTGTTGTTTTCCATCTCAAAATCATAAAATTCAGAGAAATCTAAGCAATGTTAATGCTTTTGTTTAAATTTCCAATGAATTCACAGGGTTGTTTTACTGTGTTTTGTTCAGAAACTTTCTGAACGTTCACAAAATTATTCGAAACTTTCAAACTTGTTTGAAACTTTACTGTACCTGTGCTTCTGAAATGATTTCTTGTGGTCCTCAATGATATAATTTTATTGGTTGTTCATTTAGTTAATTCCAAATCCCCTCACAATAGATTGATTTAGAAGTTGAAAATTTTTACGTGAATTGGGATAAATTTTGGGTCCCTTTCTTACGTATTAACTTTTTCTTTAATCTCCGACATTTCTTTATGGCGATTTCTTGTTTTTGTCATGGTTGTTTAGGTATACGCACCTCCACAGCTCCAGGAGATTGAATTATAGGGTTTTAATTTGGTAGGTAGATTGTAATTATGTTGAGAAAGTATTTTTAGTGTGTTTAAACTCATTTTATGCAGATAATTCATGTTTTTCGTGGGTTTCAAGGTTTTGCTGATCTCCACAACACCTTCAAGTTAAGTTGGGAGTTAAGAACTTGAATGTGAAAAAAAATTAGGCGAAAATACGGTCACAGTGACAGAGAACTGATGTTCACGTATTTTTCTTTGGTTATTCATAGGAATATCAAAGATTTTTTGGAAATACAGATGATACAGCGTGCCCAAAACCGTTGCAAATTCATAACGTGTACGGTGCTGCATCCGCACTCTATTAATTTGTGAAATAAAAAATACCATCGAACAATCAGCACTATGTGAAACGATTAGTGCAATTCTAAGTTAAATATTGCATAAAACGCATAATAGAATAGGATTACTTTTGATTTAACAGTTGACAATACCACATTGGTTTTTTTTGGAAAATGTTATGACATTCAAAATTTTTCCACTGTCTGTTACTTTCTACCCTAAATCACAAAACTGACAGCTAAGCTATATAATTTACAAATTACCTACTGAATATAAAAAATGTATTACCAGCAATCGTAAAATTCAAAAGTTGATGGTCATCTCAAAATGACTCAATTATCCTTGTTTACTATATTATTTTTTTATTGTCAGCAGATCGAATAAAATGAATTTTGTGATTAAGTTAGTTTCACTTAATGACAATAAACTTTATTCGAACGTTATTCAAAAATAACAGTAACGATTAAGAAAAATATGTATCACAGAAAAAATCAACAACTTAGACTTATTTTACTTTGTCTTCGTACAATTCCTTTAAGGTCCATTTGGATCTCCTCAAGAGTTTTTCCGTTAGTTTCCGGTAGGAAAAACTTCATGAAAACTGCACCGATCAGAGAAAAAATGGCGAAAGAAAAGAAACAAACGGAAGAGTGTAGATAATCCGTAGAAATCTGGTAAATCTTCGCCGACAATATCACAGTCATAGAAAGAGAAAGGTTTGCTACGCATATAGCTTTAGATTTGATAGAAGTTGAAAAAATTTCGCCCAGAACCAAGGCAATAATAGATCCAACTCCTATTTGATACGCAGCGTAATAAATACCAAACAGGAAGAAGACAGTCCATCCTGGTACCATTAAGTCTGAGAAATCTCTTAGAACATTGTAAACACCCAGTAGAACCAATATGAGAGAACAAGATGCTGCTGAGTAAACCATTGGTGGAATCCTTCCGAGTCGGTCAGCAAGATTTCCAGACAATAATCCCATCCAGGCTTGCACGAAACTCAAAATGATAATAGCGAAGTGTGGTTCGATGACATACCTTGAGTCTTCCAGCAGATTTTGACCGTACATCATGAACGCTGTTCCACCAGTTAGCTGTTGGAAGATTCTTCCAAGAACAACGAGAAGAAGAGCTTTTCTGTTCGATGCTATAATGAATAAATCTTTGAAATGTCCTCTTTCGCTGAGCTGTCTCTTAACGTCGTCAGTGAGTGTCAACAGTTCTTTCTGGACGTCGTTGGTTCTTCTAAGGAAGATCAAGGATTCCTCAGCTTTTACCACATTTCCTTTCATCAGAAGGTAGTATGGACTTTCAGGCATTTGAGCAAATGTAAGTAGGAAAATTACGTTGATCACCGCAAAAATCAATGATGATTCGTACATGTTCAAGTAATTTCCAAGCAAATTGACTGCAATTACTCCGAAGGTGTAGGAAAACACTGAAATTACTCCTAGTTGTCCTCTTATAGAAGGTCGTCCAATTTCACAAGTGTACACTGGCATTACAGACATCAAAGATCCAACGGAAACTCCTCCGAAAAACCTGGATACGTATAAAAGCAAAGGAGAAAGGTACGAGAAATAAAGTAAAATAGAATTTAGAAGAATGGGAAATCCAAGAACGACCAAAGTGCCTTTTCTGCCAATTCTATCGACCAGAAGCATGGACATTATTTCTCCAACTATATCTCCTACTGGACCAAATATGGCTATGTAAGATGCAGCTTCGTTCGTGATTTCAAATGGATAGTCATCAGATCTCAGTAGTTTTGGTATGTACGGTGAAGTCCATGCTTGGTGTATCCCACATGAGAAGCTGAAGATACATGCTGAAAAAATAAAGATTCGTCAATGATATAACAAAGCGAAAAATATATAAAATTTACGTAATATTTTCTCCTGATTTTAAACAAACTACTCGCTTAATTTTTTCATTTTAAGAGAAGTTAATGTGATAATTTTAATAATTACTTTTGGAATACTATTTAAATGACTGAATAATGAATCAATTTCCAAAATTTACATGTAAAATAATCAAAATTAACAAGAAAATACTAACCTGTGATGGCAACAAGATATTCATTAAAGCCGGACTTATCGTTCGATTTGAAGTATTTCAAGAACATGACGACTGTTATATATTGAACCAGTAGAATATAAAGTTAGAGATAATGACACATTACAAAATTTCTTCTTGGAAGTTCAATTAATATCAAATACCATGTTTCAGTGATATATATTCTGACTGAACTGAATTTTTAAAATTCATTACGAAAAACTAACCTGGGACCAAGTATTTATATTCTCAAAAGTCAATATTACACTCGAAATAATGAATAAATATTTAATTGTTGCTCAAAATGCTTAATTTACAATCGATTTTTTCCATATTTAGAACGAACTTATGAAATAAATGCAAATATAAAACTGAGTATACATAACAAATAAATAAACGCAACATTTAATTTAAAATGCTTTGTTAGAAATGATTTCTTTTACGTCAATTCAATGGAAAGAAACAGCAATTTTAGCCGTATTTGCTTTTCTAACGAAAATATGACTGAACTGAGATTAGTTTCACGAAATGTAAAAATTTAGTAAGTTCTCATTTTCCGTATATTATACAGTTCAGTATATTCTTCTGGAAATTTCCATCAAGTCAACTAAAAATCATATATGATATGATGTAAGTAGAGTACGTACAAATCTTATATATATATATATATATATATATATATATATATATATATATATATATATATATATATATATATATATATATATATATATATATATATATATATATATATATATATATATATATATATATATATATATATATATATATATATATATATATATATATGTATATCTGAATTATTCTTATCTGTGTGGTATTTACTTATCTTTTCTTAGCAAGAACAGACCATTTGGTTTAGTAAAACGACCTTAAACAGACCTGACTGCTGCGGTTGGACAGAAGAGCACGTAATTAGAAACTTAAGATGGCCACAGCCGCAAAAAATTTAATGAAGCATTGTGATAAATTCGATTTTTAACTCAAATAGCCTGTTGTTAAGAAAAGACATATATATATATATATATATATATATATATATATTATATATATATATATATATATATATATATATATATATATATTAATATATCTATATATATATATATATATATATATATATATATGTGTATATATATATATATATATATATATATATATATATATATATATATATATATATATATATATATATATATATATATATATATGTGTATATATATGTTCAGAAAGATTTCCTCGGTCGGAAGTATTTGAAAAATTTGGTTCTCGGAATGAACCGCGTAAAAGATTTGAAAAATCTCGACGTTTCGGCTCCTTTTGCGAAGCCATCTTCAGGAGAAATAGAAGGAAAATAAATCAGATACTCTGAAGAGTAGGCAGGTTGAGACTTCAGAGTTGACAGGAAGCAGTACGGTTGGTGGAGTAGGCAGGTTGAGACCACGCAATCGTATTGTTTTTGATTCCTCCTAATTCGATTCGTGGAATAGGCAGATTGAGGCCACGTATCTGAATTATTTTCCTTCTAATCCTCCTATCCTATCCTATCTTCTTTAGGACAAGAGAGCTCTCCAAATGGTACATTTTTCTTTATTATACGATTTTTTTTTTATATTAGTTTAAATGCACCTCGATAATGGCACTTTATTATACTAGACCTTCGAAGTAGACCTTCCGATGGCGGAAATTGGTGAGCTTGGCCTTCAATTCATTTGGGTTAGTACAAGGGTCCAACATGACATAACCCAGAGACTCGGAAGTTATTATATTAAAGGTTCCTTTTATTTTACCCACAACCCCATTGTTATCTATGTCCACGTAAAGTTGCGCCATCTTAGTTAAACTGACAGTTGTTAATCATTTTTTATAATTATAAAATATGATTGTACCTAGACATGGTTAATTGTCCAATATATTGGTAAAACAATAATTCTGCATGTTCTAAATTTTATCTGAATGATATATGTTATTCTACAAAATCCTTTAATACAAAACAATGGAAAATTTTTACAAAATATACTCAAAAACACATTTGCATTCAATAGTTTCCTTACAAATTGTCTTATATAAATCAAACACTTTATTGAACACCTGCTTCATATTTCACAAAAAAAAAAGGATTTCATTTCAAACAAGTTATTTGAATAGATACTCGCTCAACATTTGGTGGAACATATTTCAAAATTATAAATCAACTAAAATATAATATTCCACTAAATTTGCTATATTCACTTGACATATATGTTTCGGGCTATTAACCCATCATCAAAAATTTTTATTAGTTGATTGACAATTTCATGAGGTAGGTACTAATAATGTTCCAACATAAACAAATTTTCATTATACAACTAAAGAGCTGTTTTTTAATCATTTAACACCTTTCAATTTCATCTGTATTTCTTCTAGAGTTTTTCCTTTGGTTTCCGGATAGAAAACTTTGAAGGAAATAGCACCAACTAACGAACAAAACGCGAAAACATAGAAAGATACAGAAATATGAAGATAGTCTGTCGAAATTTGATAAAACTTAGTCGACAACATAACTGTCAAGGAAAAGGTTATATTAGCTATACATATCGCTTTCGGTTTTATCGAAGCCGAGAAAAACTCTCCCAACATTACGGCCACTAAAGATCCTATACCGATCTGAAATACCACGAAAAATAACCCTAACAGAAGAAGTGGTGACCACAACGGTAAACTAACACTAGAAAAATCTCTTAGAGTGAAATATAAACCTGTTAGAATCAAACAAAAGCAACATGACGCGGTCGAGAATACCATCAACGATACTCTTCCGAAGTGGTCAGCAAGTCGTCCAGACATAAATCCCATCAAAACTTGGATGAAACTGATGATGAGCACGCCGAACTGCGGTTCTATAATATCCTTGGAATCTTCAAGTAGATTTTGATTGTACATTGTAAACGCTGTAGTACCGGTTAACTGTTGGAAAATCCGCGCGAAAATCATGAGAATTAGCGCTTTTCGATTCGAATCTATAGAAAACAAATCCGAGTAATTTCCTGCCTCGCTAAGTTGTCGGTTGACGTCTTTATTCAGAGAAATCAGTTCATCCTTGACGTTTCTTTTTCTCCGGAAGAAACTTAGCGACTGTTCAGTTTCGACCTGTCTGTTTTTCATCAGGAGAAAATACGGACTTTCAGGCATACATGAAAAAGCTGCCAAGTATATAATGCCAATTCCTGCTAATATCATGGCCGATTGGTACATGTTTAAATATTTTCCCAATAAATTCACTGCTACGATTCCCGAAGTGTACATTACAACTGAAAGAACTCCCAGTTTCCCTCTAATAGATGGTCTTGAGATTTCGGATACATAGACTGGGGTCAGTGACATAGCTGTTCCCATGGCTACACCACCTAACAGCCTGGCGATGTATATGAAAAAGGGAGAAACGTAAGAAAGGTATATCAACAACGAGGACATCAGCATGGGTACTCCTGCTAGTAATAAATTATTTTTCCTGCCTATTCTGTCCATTATCAGCATGGAAGTCACCTCGCCAATTACGTCTCCTATTGGTCCAAATATAGCTATATACGACGCCGCTTCATTTGAGATAATGAAGGGATAATCTTCTGATTTCAGCAACTTGGGAATATATGGTGAAGTCCAACCGATGTGTGTACCACACAAGAAACTGATGATAGCAGCTGAAAAAAAAATTGTAACTAATCAAATTAAATCGACAGTTGTAGATAATACAATCTAAAGTAGTACAGGAGGCTATAAAATTGAAAATTTTCCGAAGTTTCGAAGTTTGACTAAGGCTTTTCTTTTGGAGAGACCATTTCACTCTGTAGGAGAATTTTATTCTGTAACTGAATTTCACAATGTACACACTTAATGTTTTTTCGTAATATACAAAATTTTGTATTTGTTTGATTCAATTCAATTGACAAATATTTTGATTCTTAACATATGTTTATACACAATTGACACTTTAAAATTTTCCTGTTTTTTTATTTTAATAGATTCTTGTTTTGTTTAACTATTGAAAGTGCGTTTTGTTTGGTTAATTGTTATTGTTAAATTTTAGTTTTTATTCATTATATGTGCTTTGTCTACAAAATTTCATATGACAATAAAGCTATTTTTGCTCTCTCCATTATCTATACCGAACTAATACCGTTAGTACAACAGCAATAAAAAATTGACTTTTACCAGATATATAACCAGTTATTTTGCTGTGAATAATGATGATATATATTATATACATACATATATATATATATATATATATATATATATATATATATATATATATATATATATATATATATATATAGAAATATATCCGTGGTCGGAAGTATTTGAAAAACTTGGTTCTCGGAATGAACCGCGTGAAAGATTCGAAAAATCTCGACGTTTCGGCTCCTTTTGCGAAGCCATCTTCAGGAGAATTAGAAGGGGAATAATTCAGATACGTGGCCTCAATCTGCCTACTCCACGAATCGAATTAGGAGGAATCGAAATAATACGATTGCGTAGTCTCAACCTGCCTACTCCACCAACCGTACAGCTTCCTAACTCTGAAGTCTCAACCTGCCTACTCTTCAACTGAGTCAACTGACGGGCCGATCGTCGCGTGGCCGTATTTTTAAGGGAAGGGGGCTGGTACTCACGCTCATCAGTGCGCAGTACGGTTGGTGGAGTAGGCAGGTTGAGACCACGCAATCGTATTGTTTCCGATACCTGGAATTCGATTCGTGGAGTGCGCAGATTGAGGTCACGTATCTGAATTATTCCCCTTCTAATTCTCCTGAAGATGGCTTCGCAAGAGGAGCCGACACGGCGAGATTTTTCGAATCTTTTACGCGGTTCATTCCGAGAACCATGTTTTTCATATATATATATATATATATATATATATATATATATATATATATATATATATATATATATATATATATATATATATATATATATATATATATATATATATATATATATATATATATATATATATATATATATATATATATATATATATAATCTTTTGATAATTATTAGCAATAACAGACTTGTTGAATCTTAAAAAACTCGATTTTATTAAAAAGTTGACGTTTCGCCACGACATTCGTGGCTTTATCAAAACCTTTGAAAAAATTGAAATTTCTTTGACATTTATTGATCTGAAAAAATTTGAATAGAAAAAGACTACTATGTCTCACTAAAATTTTTTTCGGCTGTGGCCGTTCTTTGTTATTTATTACGTGCTATTCAGTCCAATATTAACATTCAAATCTGTTATTATTAGATGGTAAGGGAAACCACAGAAACCTTCACCCACGTAATGTTCGAAATAGGTTCAAACTATTTTGATTTTGAAAAGTCAAAGAATAGATATTTATCTTTTTTTCAAAAATTTCTCATTGCGGCTGTGGCCGTCTTCAGTTATTAATTACGTGCTATTTAGTCCAGTATCAACAGACAGGTCTGTTGATATTAGATGGGAAGGGAACCACAGAAACCTTCACCCACGTAATGTACAAAATAGGTTTAAAATATTTGATTGTTGTCTTTAAAAAGACATTACTTGTAATTTTGGAGATCACATGTTCTAAACTATACTTTCTTTTTAGAAAAATTGAAAATTCTAGATGTTTAGATTTTGTCTAAGAAGATGAGTTGTTATGGTTAGAGTTTGTTTGTTTTATATATATATATATATATATATATATATATATTTATATATATATATATATATATATATATTATATATGTATATATTATATATATATTTAAATATATATATATATATATATATATATATGTATATATATATATTTAAATATATATATATATATATATATATATATATATATATATATTTATATATATATATATATATATATATATATATATATATATATATATTATATAGTTAAGTTCGCAACAATTGAAGAACTTTTATATTAGGTATTAATTTTACCCAATAAAAATAATCTTCATAAAAAGTTTTGCATGATCTAAATTTTAAAATGCAACCATAGGATATTAATTTTATTCTGTAGTATACTAGGTTTCAAAAAAATTCAACAAACAATTTTTAAAATATTTTAGTGTGCTTATATACTGTCTGAAATCTTTTACTATGGGTATCAGGTAACAACATCAGAGTGTTGTATTTATGAGTCCTAGAACGGTATCATTTATATGAATTATTTGGAGTGGTTAACTATTATGAGGTTTTAAATACTAGGTGAATTACTAAGTGATTTCCTCATTGGGTAAAAGATCTGAAGATTTATGTTTTAAAATTTCCATAGATTCTATTAAATTTAATTATTGAGACATATTTTCCATATGTGAAAGTTTGAAATTTTGGTTGAAATCGTTATCTTTTATTAAATGGTTTGAGAAATGAGAGTCGGTTTCATTATTAATTATTAGTTCTTGCATGTTCTTTGGGGACATCCAATAATTACGTGAGGTGTTCAGGGGGGGGGGTTTAGATGGTCGGGAAAATCTCACTCAATCTCACGTGAGGGAGGGGATGGTCTCATCAAATATCACGTAATTTTTTTTTCGCACGAAAAACTGGGTTAATTTAACTTAATAGGCCAAGCTACAGAGATTTAGAGTGAACATTTTGTGCAAAAAGTGTTAGAAGAAAACCAGCTCCGCCATTGTTTGTAAAATAGTTCCACATGATATAGTGATATGTTTTTCACTCGACTTTATCATTTATATCTTTGTTATTAACAATTTTATGCAAACGCGTTTTTTAAAAGTTTTTTGCTTATAAAATTGAAACTATCAGAGTAATCGTGATGGTGTCACTAGCCTTATTGTAGAAAATGAAAAGACAAAAAAGATGAGAGGTCGGACGACTTGATCAGACTCTTAGTCTAAGGAGAAATTGGAAAAAACCGGCCAAAATGCAGTTTTTTCAAAAATTCATAACTCGGTTATTTTTTGAGTTGTAGCGTTGATCCTCCGGTTAGTATTATTTATCAAAATAAACTTTATTTGTGCGAAGAGCAGGAACTGTCCGATGCATAGTTCTTGATCTGTGGCCATTTGAATATTTTACTATGCAATTTTCCAGCAGACCTGAATGCGACAGGTATAGTCCGATTTCAAGTTACAAAAAAGATTTTGAAAATGGAATTCTCATAGTACAAAACGCTTATCTTGGTTTTACACGAAAACGCTGAGAAATATGTTAAAAATGAAGCTGAACATGACGAAAATGGCCGAGAGCGTGAGAATAGTTGAAGAGTGGGGGTAGAGCAGCAGGCAAGGATAACCACATTAGCGTCGGCATTTTGAACATGACGGCTGTTTCTCGGCCGTTTTTCGTCATGTTCAGCTTTATTTTTAACATATTTCTCAGCGTTTTCCTGTAAAACTAAGATGAAAGTTTTGAACTATGAGAATTCTACTTTCAAAATCTTTTTTGTAAATTGAAATCGGACCATACCTGTCGCATTCAGGTCTGCTGGAAAATTGCATAGTAAAATATTCAAATGGCCACAGATCAAAAACTATGCATCGGACAGTTCCTGCTCTTCGCACAAATAAAGTTTATTTTGATAAATAATACTAACCGGAGGATCTACGCTACAACTCAAAAAATAACCGAGTTATGAATCTTTGAAAAAACTGCATTTTGGCCGGTTTTTTCCAATTTCTCCTTAGACTAAGGGTCTGATCGAGTCGTCCGACCTCTCATTTTTTTTTGTCTTTTCATTTTCTACAATAAGTCTATTGACACCATCACGATTACTCTGATAGTTTCAATTTTTTGCATAAAATTGTTAATAACAAAGATATAAATAATAAAGTCGAGTGAAAAACATATCACTATATCATGTGGAACTATTTTACAAACAATGGCGGAGCTGGTTTTCTTCTAACACTTTTTACATGAAAAAATTTCTGTAGCTTGGCCTATTAAGTAAAAAATGTTTCTCGACTAAAATATAGCTAAATCATTCATAAAAATATTCATCCCTGTTTAATTATTCACTGATGGAAGAATTTATTAACTTTAAATAAATTCAATTGGTTGGAAACAATTTATTCATTTATTAAATATGAAAAAGAATTTTTCTAAAATTATTCGTTAACTATTGATAAATATTTATTGACAGTAAATACTTTTTTTGCAGTAAATATTTCTTCTTTATATACGGTACGATGGTGAATATTATTCTTAAAAAAAATAGTGCCATAACCTTTTATAATAAACATTCGATGCACTAATAATTTTCACTGAAAAAAACTTAATTTTTTTCATATTTTTAAAAAATATTACTGATTCACTTGAACTAATAAAATAAGCACAAATTCATAAAACAAATATGCATTCAAAAAAATCTCACGTGATATTCGGGGTGGGGGAAGGTGGTCGAGCAAGAACTCACTACATCTCACCAAGGGGGGTGGGAGAGTAAAAAAACGCCAAAATTATGGATGCCGCCTTTGATTCTATAATAAAATGATCTACCCGTCTGACCAATATAAAACTTGGGGAATTAATTGAAAAATTGTGGAACAATTGTCATTCAATGTGAATATACTGGAAATAAAGTTTGAAAACGTGTTCTTATTTCCTAAAATCATACTTCATAAATTTTGTAAAAAAAGTTTTTTTTTCAATTTTCACTCACCTATAATGACAGTGCAATATTCATTGATTCCTGATCCGTCATTCGCTAAGAAAATATTCAACAACATCCCGCCAAAAATATTCGAGCAAATGATTTGTTTTTAAATAATTTAATGCTAGTTATAGTGGATCATCTATCTATCAATCATTTCTTTTTTTGAGTTGTTATACATGAAAATCATCCGTTAGTTTTTGCACATTCATAACCGATGTGGAATATTCGCGAATGATTCTATAAAAGAAAATGCAAAACAAATATCTATACTACTTATCCATTGTCTCATGATAACTCAAACTTTAACATAAGTACGTTGAATCTCTGTCATATAAGTTGTGATTATTAGCTTAGTATTTCGTCTAGTTCTCGCCATATTTTTATTTGATTTATTTATAATTATTATTCATAAAATTAACGAGTTTCATGATACCCAACACTTAGACTGAAATCAGTATGATAACAATAACTTCATGCGTTCACTTCGTATTCTAAAATTAACTGAAATCTCATAACCTCAAAGTAACATACACAACACAAAATCAATGCAAACGATATACTGAAAAAATATTATTATTTCTCCATAAAATAAAAAAGAACATATATATATATATATATATATATATATATATATATATATATATATATATATATAGTTGATGGAATCCGTCGTTACTACGTGATAATTTAACATGATGAACAAAACTAAATTTGAATTTACTACGTTTATTATCACAAAATATTTTGAAAAATTTTAAAACTGCGATTGCAATTTCGGTCACTAGACCATCATCGGGCAGATTGAGTTAAGAACTCAATTGAGTTAAGAATTCAGTTCTTAACTCAATCTGCCCGATGATGGTCTAGTGATCGAAATTGCAATCGCAGTGTTAAAATTTTTCAAAATATTTTGTAATAATAAACGTAGTAAATTCAAATTTAGTTTTGTTCATCATATATATATATATATATATATATATATATATATATATATATATATATATATATATATATATATATATATAAACATACAATAGAGCAAAAAGTATCCAAAATAAAGAGAGAATTAGAATTGATGTTTCATTGGAAGCAAAGGCGGCACGCATAAAAGTTCGAAAGGGTTGAATTGTGTACGACCCCTAAAGGTGTATCACCCTGTAGGTATTAAAAATGCTCAATAGCCTCAAATATTGAGCTATTGAAGTGAAAATTGTAAGAGGAAACTTA
>JARQZK010005301.1:0-52325 GCA_030704885.1 Cynegetis impunctata | reverse complement strand
TATATGCATTTAATATTTGAATTATAACACGCATATTGAAGGATTTCAACTTCTGGTACACAGAAGAGTATATTCTGTAACAAGGTTAGAATGAAAATTCGATGCGAGTGGAAAAGTTCCGAGCGCGAGCCGAAGGCGAGCGTGAGGAACCACGAGCATCACGAATTTTCATTCTAACCGAGTAGCAGACTATACTTTCTCCACGATCAAAAATTATGAATCACTGAATGAATTCATGCTATTTATTATATTTTCGAATGAAAACGTGACAGCAATAATTTTGACACTTACTCAAATTTGCCACTACGATGACAATCAACTGCGTCAAGGCTAATGTTATTATTGCTAGCCAGTGTGAGAATATTATTCTATAACAAGGGAGAGAAAGCGAATACATTTAAATTGCATGGGGGCAGAGGTGTTGCAGAATATTTCTCCAATCTCAAGAGAGAGAATTCCAGCATTCTATAATCAAATTTGATATCAGAATTGCCGAATTCTGTGATGATCGTGGAGAAGAGCTTTTCTAAGAGATGGTTATAAATAACATATAATATAGGTGACTAAATATCTATATATCTAAATCATCTATATACTTCAAGTGTGTTATCAATTCTACTTTAAATATTTCTATTAATAAGACACCGTTTTCTAGTAATTCTTGTTTCATAATCCACAATACCACCACCCTATCATACGTTCCCAATATATTTTAAAAAAAGTGCTCTAAGAATTTTGTTTGTTGAGAAGGTTAAATTTATTTCAGATACCAAATGTCCTATATTACTCCAGCTTCTGCGAAATCCAAATTGGGTAACTGGAAATTTCTTGGTGATTCCTACCACACCTCTAACCTCAATTTCAATAATCTCTCAAAGCTCTTCATGACGCATAAACCCAGTGAAATAGGACGATAAGAGTCTTTCAAATTAGGATTTTTGTTTGGTGTGAGAATTGGAATCATCATGAATTCATTTCAATCATCCGGAAATGTTCCCGTTGGATGTACCTATATTATTGAAAAGTTGTAGCAATAAGTGTTTACCACAAATTGGCATTTTATCGAGCATAATATATTATATAGTATCTCAACCAGGAGATAAATTTATATGCAACATGATAGCTCTCTCTAATTCTAACATTTGAAAGGGATGACACATTAGATCTGATTCGACTCTCGGGGATAATACGACGTTTAAAAGAAAGAGACAATTTTCCGTCCAACCGCCCTTTACTATTGGATGACTATGAAATGAGTTACTAACTCATAATTTTTTTAATATTTTTCCACTTTACATCTAAATGAGTATTTTTTCGAACAGAATGTACATAAATGTATATAAATATACGTTTTCAACTATATATTTTAGAGATATTTATTAGTAATTTAGCTTCAGAATGTCTATATGTGAGATAGTTATCTTGATTCGAAGTTAACAGAAAAATTATATATGCTAAGTGCTTATCCACCATAGTTTATTGAATTTGTGAGACGTTATTATCTTATATTTAGAAATGCTTAATTTACAGGAATTGGTCAAATTACGTATGAAACAGAAATACACTCGATAATTTCCATAGTACAATCATTCATACCTATTGTTAGAAAATTTGTGTCAATCAGCACAAGTTTCGTATTGTAGAGAAGGGAGCTACTGCCGATTTATTCTGACCTGGGGGAGATGACCTTGTAATACTTATCTATCATTTATGATTATTTATTTATTCAATTTGCGGTTATGTTGCAATGCGACCTTAAGTTCTATTGTACCCCCCATCAGATTTGTTTTCTGTACTACGCCATCTACCTACAGCTCGCCTTCAAGTTTCAGAGTTATAATGAACTCCAGTATCTGGGTAGGCTTCAAGGACGTTATGTCACTCCTACAAGTTTTTTGACCAAAGCATTCCTTTCGTTGGCTTGCCAGGTGAACAGGAGTTTTCTTCTCCCCACACAATCTACACTCGTCAGTTTCTGATAAACCTATTTTCATCAAACGCTTTCTGAGGCGACAGTGTCCTGTAAGGAAGTCAGTGAAGAGGTATACTTTATTCTTACGGAGATCCAGATATCCATTGGATCTTGCAGTTTTAAAGTTCTGGAGGAACTTCTTGGAGTGATTCATCCCTGGAAGATTCCGCCAGAGTGTTTATCTTTCGGTTTCCTCCTTCTTCCGAAACTCTCTCTCACTTTCCTAGAAATAAAGGTTCTGGGCCAGTAAATGGCATTAGTGCTCCCTTTCCGTCGAGTAAATCGGCCTCTTCATTTCCTTTGATTCTCGAGTGACTGGTAACCCAGGCTAAAGAGACCTTGTTATTCTTGCCCATTTCATTGAGTTTCCTTTGGCACTCCCATATCAACTTTAAATCGATGACATGGGAGCTCAGTGCTTTTATAGCCGCTTGACTATTAGAATGGATCGCTATGTTGCATTTCTGATAGTTCCTTTCTAGGTTCATATCTACACATCTTTCGATTGTCAGTATTTCTGCCTAAACGACGCTCGAACAGGAACCCAGCGACAATGCGCACTGTCGTGGTGGTCTTTATTCTCATTTATGATTTGAAGTTGTTGTTTTATAATTATAAACATAAGCTTGGAGTCATTTGGGCTGTCCTTTGGGGACCTCCCAAGATGTGTGATATAGGTTAAAATCGACGCTAAATATGGAACTATCTTTATACGGATTGAATAACTATTGGCGTTCATCTACCTTTATATTATTAATTATGTACATGGTATATAAATCGAAAAGAAGATAATTTCTTGTTATTAGCATCTTTTATGGAAAGAGCGATAATTTAAATATTCGAAATATTGGGAATATTTAGCAAATTGTGACTAAAGCAATTTTTTTGGAGTATAGCAACACATCTCTTTTCCATTAGGGCGATCATTCCGAAAACAAATAATAATATTAACCGATCTTTATTGTATATGTATATACAAATGGCTATTGACCTTGGGTCCTTCAGCCTTCCGAAAATATTAATTCCTGAAAAATTATTTTTCTGTACAGGATTTGAACCACGTTTCACTCAATAGAGAGGTATTTACATTATTATATAAATATTTTTATAGACTACCTGCATAATTGAAATTTCATGTTGCATTTAACTCTTCAAATTTATTTTTGATAAAATCTCTATAAGAACTATCTTCAGCGTTTGATACAGAATCACTACAATTTTTGAATATGAAAATAAGTAAATTATATAGAATATTTGATGATGACAAAGCTAAGGAGTCCGAATTTCCAGAAAAACTCTCTTCTGCAATGGACCTGCAGTTTGACCCCATACAAACTCATTTCCAGAGCTGGAAGGTATATTATTAATAATATCGGTGTGTTTTTTTCAGAGCTAAATCCGAATTGAATAATAATCTACGTTGAGGACTTTCACTAGTTCTTTGAGTGGGTGTGTATCTAAATCTATCCTGTTAGAGCAGTTGAAAAAACATTCACGTAGCAAGATTCAACAATGTTGCCAGCTTCTTCATAAGATATGTTATAGTATGCCATTTTTTCTGGTTTAAGAATTCTGTGCAATTATTCAAATGATCACCTTTACAGTGTACACATACAGCATATAGCTATAGCATTTTTATAATCTTAAAAGACGGTGATTCTCTCCACATTTAGAGCATCGTTTAGCGCTGCGGCATATATTACCAATATGGCCAAAGAGCAAGCAATTTTCACATTGGGCCACTCTCTGACCGAAATGGGAAACAGTCCTTTTCATCATATGACAAGCGCATGCGCAGCCGTCATGTTGAAAGAGCGGGGATTCAAAAGTTTCGTACTGTTTTGTACAATAATAGCTCGGCTAGCTATATTATCTCTGAAAATCTGTCGATCATTGAAATGAACTATTGATGGAGCTGTAATTTTTCATAATTCGGTTGAAGCATAATTATAACACACATACACACATATATATATATATATATATATATATATATATATATATATATATATATATATATATATATATATATATATATATATATATATATATATATATATATATATATATATATATATATACTAGTTGACACGGCAAACGTTGTTCTGCCATATAAATTATTTTTATCTATCTATCCTTCTATCTATTCATCTATCTGCCGATGTATCTAACTATCTATCTAGATAGTTATCTATCTTTCTATCTAATTATGTATCTATCATTATATGTATCTATCTACATATCTATCAATTTATCTGACCCGAGAAACGTTATTCTGCCATATAAATTAAATTATTTTTATCTATCTATCTTTCTATCTATTCATATATCTGTCGATGTATCTCTATCTTTGTTACTATCTATCTATCTAGATAGTGATTTATCTTTCTATCTATCTATCATTATTTCTATCTATCTGACCCGGCAAACGTTGTTTAAATTATCAAAATGGCTATTAAAACATATGGGTTGTTGATAGAAGGGTGAAAATTCAGAGTTGCATGTATTTTTTAGTGCAGCATCATAAAAAAATAAAAAATTTTGTCCAAAATTTTTTTTAAAATGTTTGGGGTGGACCACCCTACCACTTGGGGGTATGAAAAATATATTACGAACTATTCTCAAACTGACTATTGTTATTTTCGATTGCCATCTCGCAACCCTATTGTGGATCTGTCGATAAAATTTTAAAATTGAAAGTTGCGATGGAATTTTCATTCTATGTCATGACAAAAAAAAATAAAATATTGCCAAAAAAATTAAAGTTTATAATCAACAAATGAAAATAGGGGTTGATCGTACAGAGGTAAAAATTCAGGATTGTATGTATTTTTGAATGCTGTATCATAAAAAAAGTAGAACAAAAAATGTTGTCTGAAAAATAAAAAATTTAAATCAAGGGGTAGACCACCCTCCATATTTAGGGGGATGGAAAATAAATGTTGGCCGATTCTCAGACCTAATCGATAGACACACAAAATTTCATGAGAATCGGTCGAGCCATTTCGGAGGAATTTAACAAATAAAAAATAGGGGTTGATCGTAGAGGGGTGAAAACTTAGGGCTGTATGTATTTTTGAATGCTGTATTATAAAAAAAATGAAACAGAGAATTTTGTTTGAAAAATAAAAATAAAGGAGTGGACCACCCTTAATATTTAGGGGGATGAAAAATAGATGTTGGCCGATTCTCAGACCTACCTGATATGCACACAATTTCATGAGAATCGGTCGAGCCATTTCGGAGGAGTTTAACTTCTAACACCGTGACACGAGAATTTCATATATTAGATATATATATATATATATATATATATATATATATATATATATATATATATATATATATATATATATATATATATATATATATATATATATATATATATATATATATATATATATATATATATATATATATATATATATATATATATATATATATATATATATATATATATATATATATATATATATATATATATATATATATATATATATATATATATATATATATATATATATATATATATATATATATATATATATATATATATATATATATATAACCTCAAAAATGGCGACTGTTTGTCCAATCTGCTCCACAAAAGTTCTTGAAAATACTGACTGTTTTGAATGTAAAAAATGTGAAAAATGGGTTCACAAGAAGTGTACTGGCCTCTCAAGTGAGATTTACGTAAAAACCGCAAAATTAATCAAGAGGGAAGGGATAAAATGGTCTTGCAAAGCATGTGAAAAAAGTGGGGTTAGAAGTGAAAATTCGGTATCAACTAATAGCAGAAGCGAGAGCAAAGGGGATTGTACCCTAGCAGATGTTATGGAAAAGCTGGAAAATATGGAGCTCAAACAAACTGATCTCCTTCAAATGTATAATAATGGGCAAAAAATCAATCAACAGCTACAAGACGAAATAAAGTTGCTCAAACGAAAGGTTCAGAAATTAAGCAATACAGCTCCCCTAAATAGTGAAGAAAACCAAACAGAAGCAATCAGGGAATTTAGTGAGAGAGAAAGTAAGAAGAATGACCTTATGATATTCGGCTGTGGAGACACCAATTCTAATGACGAGACAGATTTGAAGAATATCCAAGAAATTATAAAAAGCGCCTGTCCTGAAATTAAAATGGATGGTTTGAAGATTAGGAGAGTAGGAATAAAGAATGCCGAAAAAACCAGGCCATTAAAGGTAACTTTACATTCCTATAGTGAGGTTAGAAATGTCTTTTTCAGAGCCAAAGATCTAGTAAAAATCCCTGAATACAGACATTTGGCCATAGGTTTTGATGAAACTGCTAGACAAATTGCTGAGTATAAATCACTCAGAAATGAAATGCAAAAACGAATTGAAAATGGTGAAAAAAATCTACGAATAAAATATTTTCGAGACGTACCAAGAATAATAAAAATATCTGCTGATCCAAAAAACTGGAAAGCCTAGAAGTCAATGAGTCTGTTGATAGACCTATAACTAAAAGAAACAGGGACAACCAGGTATCCAATGGTGACGACAAAATCATTCTTGACAATTCAAATAAGGGTTTCCAGATCCTTCATCAGAACATACAGTGCTCACGGAACAAGGTGCATGAAATTGAAGTATGTTTAGAAAATCTAACAAGTAAGCCTGATGTTCTCTGTTTATCTGAACATTGGTTAAAGTATGAAGAAGAGTCGAATATCAAGATAGAAGGATGCGAGATTAAATAAAAACGCGAAAACATTTTATAAAAAGTGGACTTTTATTTATGGTTTTTACACAAGCATATTTTTCCATTTAAATAGTTTCCAAATAGTAAATACCGGATTTCAAGATAACATTTCATTTCCTACATATCACGTATTCTACATTTTATTAATATTTAATAATTAACAACTTACTTATTCTTTTTCTTATTTTGTTAGGAATTAAACCACAATATGTTTTTGTATTTTTTATTTCAACGTTTCTGTAGCGTTCTAGTTACCGTTGTGAAGATGAATTAAATTGTGAAACAATTTTTGGTCCCTATCAGACACAACGAAAAAGTTTGACAGACCAAACTGTCCGTGAAAGGAAGTGGAAGAAAACTTTTTCGTAATTCCATACTGTTATTTTGATTTTTTTTTCGTAATCCCATACTGTGGCCGCGGCCGTTAAGAAATCACTTGTTCAAATATTTATTTCAAAACATCATTCTGCTTACATTGAAATCTTGGTCCGCAGCGAGTTGGGAGAATAAACCTCTGATTTTCATTTCGCATAGGCTCATATCGCATATCGCTCTTGAGTTATTTTCGGCAGTTAATCAACACTCGCTGCACTGCACATGATTCTCCCAATATTTCTAAAGGAATTTAATTTTGTTCCTCAATTTCATCAATTTCATCCACGGTCGTCGTTAAAGCGAACTTGAGAACACGAAAAACTGACGTTGTTTATAAAACTGTCAAACTGTTCCATGAAAACAGAGTGAATGACGTTGGGATTTTTCTTTAGAATTGCGAGGTACGGGGTTTTTTCTTTCTTCGGAATCAAAATATAATCTTTCAACGGGATTACGAAAAATTTTTAACGACACACGGCCGATACGCAGATAACGAATTCGGTTAGTTATAATCCTCGGCTGCGCCTCGGATTACAATATCCAACCTCAGTTATTTGCTACATATCGGCCTTGTTACGTTAATAACTATAACTTAATTGAAATATAGGAGACATTATCCTAATAAAACAGAGATTTGACAGTTGCCACTTGGATATGTGTAATCTAAGTTGTTAATATCTTCTGTACGTTCCCATTACTTATAAATAACAAAAACATATTTTCAATTCAATAACGATTTTTATGAACAGAATTTTGGTCTTGCCATGGGCTCTTGCCTCTCACCAGCTTTATCAAATATTCACATGGAACATTTTTAAGCCAAAATAGTAAATAATCAAAAATTAAAACCCATTGTCTGAATTGACAATAAGGTTCAAAATATTATTGATTGTCTTGTTGTCAAACTTTTTCGTTGTGTCTGATAGGGACCAAAAATTGTTCAAAAATTTAATTCATCTTCACAACGGTAACTAGAACGCTACCGAAACGTTGAAATAAAAAATACAAAAACATATTGTGGTTTAATTCCCAAAAAAATAAGAAAAAGAATGAGTAAGTTGTTAATTATTAAATATTAGTAAAATGTAGAATACGTGATATGTAGGAAGTTTTGTGCTCTACAAATTATTTCCTTTCCCAGTTTACTCTATCTTGCACCGTTTTAATGAAAATCGCGTTTTAATACTTCGAAGAGAAATTTCACAGTAAAAAATAAGGGTTTTGAGTGATAAGTATCACAAATTTCAAAACTTTTATGTCTTTAGGGGATAGGACAGATCATTTAGAACATACTTTGTCTCCACAGTTTTTTTGTAACTAATTAAATAAACGCGTAAATAGACAAAAACATACAAAACTGCTATCTCAGCAATACAAATAAGGTCTTGAGTGACGTCATGCGCACGACGAACGGAAAATGAAACACGGGAGTATCCGGGCCTGGTATGGTGTCATGTCACTCATGTCCAGGGTTGCCAACTTAGGGGTTTCCCCCCCAAATTTAGGGGTTTAAAGAGCGGAATGGGATATTTTTAGGGGTGTTATATTTTTAGGGGTATTTTCAGGATTTTTTTTTAACTCAGAATATTCATTTTTTAAATTTGAAAATATGAAGATGTGATGTTATAGGCTCAGAAATAACCAAATCTAGCCAATCACAATAATTTCTACCATAGCGGCTTAGTGACATCTAGTACGGTTGCTTGTTACTAAAAGTGCAGAGTTAAAGAAAACGCGAATGTCACTGTTATATGGTGTTTACCTAGGTTAACCACAAATATAAACATACCTGTGAAAATTAATGATTATAATTTGGTTATATATAATACTAAATAAATAATTGCTTCGCCAAATTCGACTTCCCAAAATGCAGGCGGCCGAAGGCCGCATTTTGGCAAACTTATGAAGCCGAGATAAGGAGATCGGCCCCGAATCGCGGGGCCCGAAAGGCCACGTCGATCGCCCGCGTCCTTTCCGTAGTGCTTAGGCTACGTCTCACCTCGATCCGAGACGCCGATTTTCGATATCGAACGTTTAAAGTTTGACGTTTCTCCGAAATTCGCGAAAACGGCTGCATTCCGGACGCTTAAGAACTATTTTCGCTTCACATGGTCTCGAATTCACGTGACCGGCTTTCGAACGAGTAATTGGAGGGCTTTCATTCGTTTCGAAAGTTACCGGGCGCGCGAGGCCCAATCGCGTCGTAGTAACGAGTTCCCGCGTACGGAATCAGCTGACTCCCTACGACGGCTAGGTATGTGACAGCTATGCGGCGGACAGTGGAGTGACATCCATCGGGGTTCGATGATTTATATTTTCTCGAATCGGGCCGCTCACTAGTGTTTACTAAAAATACGTTGATAGTATTCATTATTGTTCACGTTTTCGATTTGTACTAGCAAGAAATTAATCAAAATGCCCAAAGGTACAGATAAGAAAAAATATTATCAAAAGTATTCAAAGGCTTGGGAAACACATCCAGACTTAAAAGGTAAAGTTATTCTTTTTTATTTTTGTAATTTATAGAAAGGACCAGGAAGTTCGTATTTAGTTAAATGATTTTTTAAATATTTAACTTTAAACGCTTTTAACGCTGCAACGGAATGGTGGGTCTTGTACAACCTTTCAACCATCCACGAAAATGTTAAAATTATTCAACGTAAACATGTATGACTCTAAAAAAACAAATACTGAAGATGATGATACGATATTTGAAGTATTAGATAATATGATTAGAGAATATTAAAAAATGTTGCTAAATAATATATATTATTATTTGAAATTTTTAATTTATTATGAATTTGTTTGTTTATATAAATAAATTCAATTATATTTATGATTGATTGTGTGATTTATGTAATAATAATTAATTATTTATTTCAATAATAATAATATTTTTTTAGGGGAATTCCCCAGTAATTGTAGGGTTTTTAGGGGTTTTTGGTTGGAGCTTTAGGGAGAAAAGTTTTCGAGAGTTGGGAACACTGCTCATGTCATTCAAGACGCAAAATGCAGCATGGTGGGGTGTGTATATGGATTATCTGGAATGTGATGAGGTAAAAGAGATTGAGGATTTGAGTAAAGATGGCCAGATCGAATGTGCATCTATTAAAATTCCCTCTATAAGATGTATTTGTATTTATCGATCAAATTTAGGAAATATAGATATCTTTTTACACAACCTCGAAGAAATATTAGAATTAATTTTGAATAAATTCAGTAATTATGGGTTGATTTGTTTAACATCAATCTATTAGAAATAACAAACAGCTCTGAAACATTTTGAGATCTATTAAAAAGCTATAATTTTAAACAGTTAGTATTTGAACCAACCAGAGTAACCTTAACTTGCAGCTCTCTGTTGGACAATATTTTTATGAATTTTGATGAAAGAGTTGAATGTAGTGTGACTGATCTGACACTTTCTGACCATTATGGTGAACTTCTATGTATTAGTGAGCTTTCTGTGAAACACAGCATGAATGAGAGTGTAGTAAAACGTATTTATCTACTCCTATTGAATAATATATTCATTGTTCAACTGCGTTCTAGCAATTAATAGTATCTATTACCAAATAGCGTGAGTAATAATAACTCACTGCTAAAACTCACTATATAGTCTACTTAGATCCCAAGTAAGATCGACTGTCACTCATCTGCTATTGTCACTTGAATAATTCTGACGTTTTCAAATTAAGTTAATAACACCTAATTATTGTGAATTTGTATCTTATTATTTATTGTTATAGTCGTAGATAAAGTATAGTATTCAACTTGCGGTAATGGTCATAACTCACTTGATGAATTACAGCACTCGCTTGCAGCTCGTGCTGCAAACTTCATCTGCGTGAGTTATGACCTACATTACCGCTCGTTGAATAATACTATTATCTACTCCTATTGAATAATATTATCATTATTCAACTGCGTTTTAGCAATTAATAGTATCTATTACCAAACAGCGTGAGTAATAATAACTCACTGCTATATCTCACTATATAGTCTACTAAGATCCCAAGTAACTTTTTACTTGCCCCCCTTGTACCCCTTTAAATAGTTTCGAAATAGTTAATACCGGATTTCAAGATAACATTTCATTTCCTACATATCACGTATTCTACATTTTTTTAATATTTAATAATTAACAACTTACTTATTCTTTTTCTTATTTTTTTGGGAATTAAACCACAATATGTTTTTGTATTTTTTATTTCAACGTTTCGGTAGTGTTCTAGTTACCGTTGTGAAGATGAATTGAATTTTTAAACAATTTTTGGTCCCTATCAGACACAACGAAAAAGTTTGACAACAAGACAATCAATAATATTTTGAACCTTATTGTCAATTCAGACAATGGGTTTTAATTTTTGATTATTTACTATTTTGGCTTAAAAATGTTCCATGTGAATATTTGATAAAGCTGGTGAGAGGCAAGAGCCCATGGCAAGACCAAAATTCTGTTCATAAAAATCGTTATTAAATTGAAAATATGTTTTTGTTATTTATAAGTAATGGGAACGTACAGAAGATATTAACAACTTAGATTACACATATCCAAGTGGCAACTGTCAAATCTCTGTTTTATTAGGATAATGTCTCCTATATTTCAATTAAGTTATAGTTATTAACGTAACAAGGCCGATATGTAGCAAATAACTGAGGTTGGATATTGTAATCCGAGGCGCAGCCGAGGATTATAACTAACCGAATTCGTTATCTGCGTATCGGCCGTGTGTCGATAAAAATTTTTCGTAATCCCGTTGAAAGATTATATTTTGATTCCGAAGAAAGAAAAAACCCCGTACCTCGCAATTCTAAAGAAAAATCCCAACGTCATTCACTCTGTTTTCATGGAACAGTTTGACAGTTTTATAAACAACGTCAGTTTTTCGTGTTCACAAGTTCGCTTTAACGACGACCGTGGATGAAATTGATGAAATTGAGGAACAAAATTAAATTCCTTTAAAAATATTGGGAGAATCATGTGCAGTGCAGCGAGTGTTGATTAACTGCCGAAAATAACTCAAGAGCGATATGCGATATGAGCCTATGCGAAATGAAAATCAGAGGTTTATTCTCCCAACTCGCTGCGGACCAAGATTTCAATGTAAGCAGAATGATGTTTTGAAATAAATATTTGAACAAGTGATTTCTTAACGGCCGCGGCCACAGTATGGGATTACGAAAAAAAAATCAAAATAACAGTATGGAATTACGAAAAAGTTTTCTTCCACTTCCTTTCACGGACAGTTTGGTCTGTCAAACTTTTTCGTTGTGTCTGATAGGGACCAAAAATTGTTTCAAAATTTAATTCATCTTCACAACGGTAACTAGAACGCTACAGAAACGTTGAAATAAAAAATACAAAAACATATTGTGGTTTAATTCCTAACAAAATAAGAAAAAGAATAAGTAAGTTGTTAATTATTAAATATTAATAAAATGTAGAATACGTGATATGTAGGAAATGAAATGTTATCTTGAAATCCGGTATTTACTATTTCGAAACTATTTAAATGGAAAAATATGCTTGTGTAAAAACCATAAATAAAAGTCCACTTTTTATAAAATGTTTTCGCGTTTTTATTTAATCTCGCATCCTTCTATCTTGATATTCGACTCTTCTTCATACTTTAACCAATGTTCAGATAAACAGAGAACATCAGGCTTACTTGTTAGATTTTCTAAACATACTTCAATTTCATGCACCTTGTTCCGTGAGCACTGTATATTCTGATGAAGGATCTGGAAACCCTTATTTGAATTGTCAAGAATGATTTTGTCGTCACCATATAACTAACCGAATTCGTTATTTGCGTATCGGCCGTGTGTCGTTAAAACTTTTTCGTAATCCCGTTGAAAGATTATATTTTGATTCCGAAGAAAGAAAAAACCCCGTACCTCGCAATTCTAAAGAAAAATCCCAACGTCATTCACTCTGTTTTCATGGAACAGTTTGACAGTTTTATAAACAACGTCAGTTTTTTGTGTTCTCAAGTTCGCTTTAACGACGACCATGGATGAAATTGATGAAATTGAGGAACAAAATCAAATTCCTTTAGAAATATTGGGAGAATCATGTGCAGTGCAGCGAGTGTTGATTAACTGCCGAAAATAACTCAAGAGCGATATCAAAAAGAATATGAAAATTTTGAAATGTGGCGTAAAAGCAAGAATGTAAAGGTGGTTAATGAAGATGTATTATTAGCCTATGCGAAATGAAAATCAGAGGTTTATTGTCCCAACTCGATGCGGACCAAGATTTCAATGTAAGCAGAATGATGTTTTGAAATAAATATTTGAACAAGTGATTTCTTAACGGCCGCGGCCACAGTATGGGATTATGAAAAATCAAAATAACAGTATGGAATTACGAAAAAGTTTTCTTCCACTTCCTTTTACGGGCAGTTTGGTCTGTCAAACTTTTTCGTTGTGTCTGATAGGGACCAAAAATTGTTTCAAAATTTAATTCATCTTCACAACGGTAACTAGAACGCTACAGAAACGTTGAAATAAAAAATACAAAAACATAATGTGGTTTAGTTCCTAAAAAAATAAGAAAAAGAATAAGTAAGTTGTTAATTATTAAATATTAATAAAATGTAGAATACGTGATATGTAGGAAATGAAATGTTATCTTGAAATCCGGTATTTACTATTTCGAAACTATTTAAATGGAAAAATATGCTTGTGTAAAAACCATAAATAAAAGTCCACTTTTTATAAAATGTTTTCGCGTTTTTATTTAATCTCGCATCCTTCTATCTTGATATTCGACTCTTCTTCATACTTTAACTAATGTTCAGATAAACAGAGAATATCAGGCTTACTTGACAGATTTTCTAAACATACTTCAATTTCATGCACCTTGTTCCGTGAGCACTGTATATTCTGATGAAGGATCTGGAAACCCTTATTTGAATTGTCAAGAATGATTTTGTCGTCACCTTTGGATACCTGGTTGTCCCTGTTTCTTTTAGTTACAGGTCTATCAACAGACTCATTGACTTCTAGGCTTTCCAGTTTTTTGGATCAGCAGATATTTTTATTATTCTTGGTACGTCTCGAAAATATTTTATTCGTAGATTTTTTTCACCATTTTCAATTCGTTTTTGCATTTCATCTCTGAGTGATTTATACTCAGCAATTTGTCTAGCAGTTTCATCAAAACCTATGGCCAAATATCTGTATTCAGGGATTTTTACTAGATCTTTTGCTCTGAAAAAGACATTTCTAACCTCACTATAGGAATGTAAAGTTACCTTTAATGGCCTGGTTTTTTCGGCATTCTTTATTCCTACTCTCCTAATCTTCAAACCATCCATTTTAATTTCAGGACAGGCGCTTTTTATAATTTCTTGGATATTCTTCAAATCTGTCTCGTCATTTGAATTGGTGTCTCCACAGCCGAATATCATAAGGTCATTCTTCTTACTTTCTCTCTCAATAAATTCCCTGATAGCTTCTGTTTGGTTTTCTTCACTATTCAGGGGAGCTGTATTGCTTAATTCCTGAACCTTTTGTTTGAGCAACTTTATTTCGTCTTGTAGCTGTTGATTGATTTTTTGCAATGAGTATGTAATTGGCAAGCTCAGCCGTTGGTAAGTCATTTATAAAAATAAGAAAGAGAATAAGCGCCATAATCGATCCCTGTGGTACGCCTAATTTTGACACACCCTCAGAAGATGACACGCCCCCCACTCTTACTACCTGTGGTTGTTCAGAAATATACGATCTTATTAGCTGAATACTGTTTCCTGAAAATCCGTAGAATGTTAGTTTTTGTAAGAGAAGATCGTGCGAGACACAATCAAACGCTTTGCTTAGATCACAGAAGAGTGCCAACAAATGTTCACGCTTTTCAAAGGCATCCATTATGTTAGATAAAAGATTAAGAACTCCGAGCACTGTGCCCCTACCTCTTCTGAACCCAAACTGGCTATCTGAAAATAGATTATTTGTTTCCATATGGTTTGTTATTTTGAAAGCCATGCATTTTTCGATTATTTTTGATATAATGGGTAATAAAGATATTGGGCGATAATTAGAGATATCATTTTTATCCCCCTTTTTAAAAACTGGTGTTATTGAATTGGGAAACACATTTTCTTTGAAGCATAGATTTATTAGCTTTGTCAGCGGAATTAAGATAATATTTTTTATTTTTTTTATAAGCCGTACACTAAGGCCATATAAATGTCGCTACTTTTTTTGTTTTTTAAGCTAGATATAACTTCTCTAACAAAGTTATAACTTACCTCATCAAATGAAAATAGGTTTTGGGTGGCCAGTTAGTATTTTTAGCCTTTTAAGAGGATCAAAGTTTGTATTTGGTATATTTTTTATTATATTGTCAGGAATATTTAAGAAGAAGGTGTTAAAATTTTCAGGGGTTATGCTAGGTTGTGACTCAGATTTATTGTAATTTCCCTTATTACTGTTGATAATGTTCCACATGGTCTTGCCTGGATTTTTTGAAGTTGCAATAAGATTATCGTTTGCTTGTTTTTTTGCTGCTTCAATAGCTTTTTTGTAAACTTTTTTAACACGTTCAAGGACGTGTATTCGCGTCCTGCGTGTTTCATTTCGTGCGCCAAAGACGCGATTTCAAGTTTTCGTATACGCTTATTTCTAATGTGTGTTAAATCACTGGCGCTGTAGCTGGCACTCTAATATGTGACAGGCGTATTTATTGAAATACTAACTACGTTAGTACAGCGTTGGTTTTTGTTTCGCGCATATTGTTTTCGTGTTTGTGACTTTTGACTACGCGTTAAGTTATGCCTAAAGACGATAGGAAATACCTAACGTTAGGTCTGCCTAGAGTATTTAGGAAATGCTTAACCTCAAATAGATATAATAAAATTATTATATTTCTATCATTTCTTCTCTTCTTCCTATACTTTGTCAAATTTATAGTCTAGTATTAAACAGTGGTACCAATTATATATACAAAACTTTCCAAATCAATCTTTCAACAAAGTATTTCTTAACTAAGAATTTCTTAGGTTAGTGAAATCGTATTTAGGTAAGCATCGGATTTAGGTATTTCTTATCGTAGGAATTACTCAGTTAGGAACTTCCTTGAATCTCGTTGGTGAAATCGGGCATTAACCTCCGAATCCATACTTACTCGATGTATATTAAGATTTCTATGGTTTCATACATAAAACCTCTAGATCGCTAATCCCTTTCACGTATTTTGTTAAAAGTGTTGTAAAATTGCATTTGTTTTCTTCAATGCGCATGTGCATGACCAGTATCTTTTTTCTGCTGCGTTGACAAATTTCATAAACTTTAACTTTTAGTAGTAGAGATTCAGTTATATATTGTCTGTCCAGCGACCGTTGGCGTGTACGTCATCAATTTTATATGACGTAGATCGTGAACACTGTTGCCAGACATAATAAATAATCTCAAGTCTAAATAGCTAACCTAATTTTCAATAATGACATGACGGGGATTTTTACCGGTAAATTCAAATTAACCAGTATTCCCTACCAGAAGTGTCACTCTATCTATTATATTTTACGATGAAAGCACTACTATACCATACCTGTTGCGAGTGCTGAAAGTGGGACAAGGAAGTAAACAGAAATAATACCACTATATGCTGTTGAACAACGTTTATTGAATATTGAATAACCTGAAGCTAGCCAAATAGTTATTCCGAATTGTTCATTAAATTTTAGAATGTTAGTGTAGGTACTGTTTGTCTTTTATTTATAATTAATAAAAATAAATATCTACTCTAATAATCTTACAACAAAATAAAATTTTATCAAAAAAACAATATGGATTTATTAAAAATTTGGGAACTAAAGACGCTTTAGAATTTATCACTGATTTGTTGTGCTCCAACTCAGATATAAGTAAACCTATAATAACTGCATTCTTACCCTTGTCAAAAGCTTTTGACACAGTCAACCATGCAATTCTATATAAGAAACTTTTCAACTATGGTATAAGAGGCAAAGCTCTAGACTTAATTATGTTATTTATCTGAAAGATACCAAAAAGTAAGAGTAAATAAGGCATATAGTACATATAAAGAAGTGAAAATAGGTGTACCACAAGGTACAGTTTTAGAGGACCTTTGTTATTTATTATATATATATATATATATATATATATATATATATATATATATATATATATATATATATATATATATATATGAATTATTAGACTACTTAAAAGATAATGAAATTGTCTCATATGCTGATGATACTGCTATTATATCTGTAGCTAAAACCTGGAAAGAGGCTGAATTTAAAACTGGATTTTGTATCTAACTGGCTTGACTATAACAGTTTAACATTAAACACCGAAAAACTAGTTTTCATTACTTTTGGATTTTACAATGATAGTGTTCCCCTGAACTGTTAAATTGAAATAAAAAATAAGAACCTAACAACTGCCTATCACTTTTACAACAATTGCAAAATAGATTTTTTTTTTATCGAGGTGAAAACTTCAAAAGCGATACCGGTTACTAACCCGACCTGTGTGGGATTCAATAGTTGATATATATATATATATATATATATATATATATATATATATATATATATATATATATATATATATATATATATATATATATATATATATATATATATATATATATATATATATATATATATATATATATATATATATATATATATATATATATATATATATATATATATATATATATATATATATATATATATATATAAATATATATGCAATATTGCCTACCCACTAAAAACACCTCTGTTCTTTCGGTTTCCGGGCATTAGCCTACTAAACCTCCAGTCTCGCACTTAGATTAGGACTCACGTGCTGCGGTCAGCACTAGAACCTGTTCTCTTCCTTGTGTCTATATTTCAAGACCCAAGTGTATGTCTCTCTGCGTCGCGGCGCATTAAAAAAGTAAGGGGAAATGGAAAATGTGAGTTAGGAAGGATGGGGTGGAGGATGGAGAGGATTCCATTACTGGCCTAAGTAATTTCCGAAGAAATCTAGGTACAGCTTATGGATGGACACCTAAGTGAGAATATAAACGTGTCAAGTTGATTACACTTCGCATAACAATTATTGTTATGCAAAGTGTAATCAACTTACGTGTCAAGTTGATTACACTTTGCATAACAATTATTGTTATGCAAAGTGTAATCAACTTGACACGTACCTGACTAAATGTCAAAATCAAAGAAACAATGTTCATATCAAAATACACTTTTGGCAATACCATGCAATATTTGGAGTGTCAAATAATCCCACACATTCAAAATGAAACCAACCTATCTCACAGTCTTCTCCATCACACTGAATCATAGGTCACCCATCATCTACGCTATGACAAATACACCAATGATTCACTTATTATATATATATATATATATATATATATATATATATATATATATATATATATATTGGTTTCTAGTAGATTCTTCAATGTTTATAATTTGTTCGTAATCTAATGATAAATTTATAGTCTTGGATATTTTAAGAAGTTATATATATTATATAAGAAGTTATATATATTGAGCTGCAAATAAAATTGCACCCACATGACTGCAAACTTCACTGTGTCCTGCCATACATGTGCAATGTGCTGTTGATACACTACCATCTTTGGCCACGATGCACCAAACTTCCAATTGTTTTTCATTTGCTCTCTGAGAATGTTTTACCTAAAAAATACAAAAATGTAGAGAAATATTGACAAGATATTTTAAGGTAGAGATAGATGTAAAAGATATTGATGTACTTCATATATGAAATCCAACATAAAACGCTCAAACATTATAAAGAGCACAAACAACAGTTGACTACTGCAATTATATCTGCTCATGCAGTTCAAAAGAACATACCTTTCCTACTGAAATGTAGAAACCATTCACCATCTTTGACCCCACATTTACAACAAAGCCCGACTCAAAATACTTAAATGATTGCAAGCTTTTGTAGGTCTTCATTTGCTTAATTTCCATTGTCTATTCATCATCAGAATATTCTGATGAACTGTCGTTCAAATTAAAAATTACTGGAGCAATATTGGAAGAGTCTTCTCTCTATTCCACCACTCTGAAATAATTTTTTCTGTATGCTGTACAGTATGTCTCCACATTTCTACCGACACATGCTGCACCGCCTCTCTCCACATTTGAACAGCATTTTCTCGACCACCACCATCTCGGCCAATGTGTGCATTGCAATAATGTTTACATATGCCCCATATATTCTCAATTGCATTGAAAATGCAATGGTACGGTGGAAGTCTCAAAACAAAAGCATTATCCATTATTATTAATGAAGGGTTCTCAAGTTTTTGAAGCAGTTGGAATTCAAACCATTTTAGGAAGTTATCTTCATTCATCTCACCATGATAATCTGGATTATCAGATTTTCCAGAAAACATGAGGAGAGCCTCTGGTATCCAACCTCTAGAAGTGCCTGCATGTAATATTATATATCTGCAAAATAATAATGTGGGATTTCCATTATTTTTAGTAAGTGAAATGAATTTGAATTTTTGATTACAAATACAGATCGGAAAAATACCTGTCATCACTCTAACTCAGTAATTATTTGTCCATGACTAACTATTATAATTCATTTTAAGTTTGACGAAAGCGAGGCATAACATCTGGATGAGAGCATTGGGAAGGGATCCTACTGTGGAGTGCAAAAAACGTAATTTGTAGTAAACATTTTACCCCAAATGACGTATACATCAAGGGCAATCGAATGTGTTTGAAACAAAATGCAGTTCCAAGCCTTCTTTTAAGCAAAAAGGATCATGATTCAATCCAACGAAGGTCAGTATAAGTAAAAACATATTTAATTTCTGTGGACAAAAAACTGAATTTGCAAGTCAATCAAGCCACTTTTTTCTTATCTTGCGAATTAAGTTTTTAGGTTGAGTTTTTTTCTATATTTTTTAAATAAGTATAAGGTAAAAGTTCCATATGCAACTTCTATTCAAGGTCTAAGAAGATAGTTTCAAAACTATATAATTAACGATAATCATTTTGTAAAACTTCCTTCTGCAAACTCTGTTATTCATATCAACTAACTATTTTATAATTACTTTCAGAACTGCAAGAATTGCATGGTAATAAAATTCAAATTTGATTCCTTCTCTTAAAGAAATGAATGATAACCTGGAGGTAGTTTTTGTCGAAAACAAAGAAAATTCTTCTTATTTCTTGCACTCCATGGTAAAATTGGAGAAAGGTAAGATAATAATTCATGAAATTTGCCTATGCATTAATTGATATTATTTCATAAAATAGATTTATCAACAGACAGATTTTAAAAAAAAAACATCTTTTTTTAATATGTTAAAATATAAGAAATTTTATATAATTGCCATATTCAGTGGTTTCAATTCCCATTTTTGAAATAAATAAGTCTGCGACTGTACTAACGAACAATAATCATTTTCTGGTAGCAATTTTATTTTTATTAAAGATAATTGCTGACATAATGTACCTGTTCATCATCTAAGTTTATTATTATTCTATCCAAGCTCTCCTTTGAGTGTCACCACTTCATTCACTGACTTCCCCAGAAGTGTGAAGAGATCACTTGAAGATACGTCAAACGACAGTGCAGGTAATAAAGGACAATTGAAAAGAGCCAGAAGATAAATCAGAATAAGGCACAATTATAATTAAGTCACTTCTTAATTTTATTACTGAAATATTTTCCTTGATGTTATTTCTATCCGTCATCCCTTTACACCTGTACCAGTATATAATATAAACTAGCAGTATTGAAGATTCATTTCTCTATTTGAATGATTTAAAATATTCAAGAGTGTTTTTTCTGTTTTAGTGAAATCAAACTCCAAAAAAATGTCCATATATTATATGTATTACATATTATGAATTTGAATTTTTCAGTGCCTCCACCTCACATCTTGCTCGTAAACTGAAGCTGGCAAATGTTGGAAAAACCTTGGCCCAGAAAAAGGTAAAACTCCTAAAAGTGTAAGTTCATGTCCTGAATAAGAGAGTCACCAACCTAAAGCAGATAATAGATATGTTGAAAAAAAACAGTTTTTTTCTGAAAGTGGCATTGAATTGATATAGCCAACAGATATGGAAATGTCGAAATATCTACTGCTTACAGAAGTGACGCGTTATTTGAAACTCTGTATGTTTCCTTCTTTTATTCTATGAATAACATGTATAGTTGTTCATGTACATTCCGAATTGTTCAAAATATATTGAATAAAGTGTATTTGTGATATTTTTTCAAATCCATTAGAGAAAAGAGAATACATTAAAAAAAATAACATAATTTAAAATTATAAGGAACAAATATATAAAGAGATACATACATAAAAAATTTGGATTCCTCTTATAAAGATTAGTAGTTAATTAAACAATTGTATACCAGTATGAGATAGACTTTTAAAAAAAGTTGTACGATGAGGCTTTATTCGAAGAAGATTACCATGCCTCTTCTGATAGTTACGATTGTCAGAAGTCGTTCAGGTTTGTTTTGATGTTTTGAATTTTTAATTAGTTTTTTATAAAACGTTAATTCATAAATTTACCGGCCACCTCTATATACACTAACTGCCATTGCATACACTTATTGAAATTTTCGTAACATACTGCCTTCTTTAACAATACGGAAATGGTGAAATAATGTGTAAAAATTTCTTTACACACTTGTTCTAAACAGTACAACTTTACGCAATGTGGAAAACTCATTTTATGCAATATCGAAGAAAAACTATGTTCCATAAATTTCATCAAAAATGATCATCTCACGTCATTTATTATTTTGTTATGTTATTGCTTTAGCCGATGAACTTCTTGGATATAATCAGCTGCTTTAAAAAAATATGCCCACTGAGATCAATTTTGTGTTCCATACAAATTTGTAGACCTGAACCGAAAATAATATCAAATCCTTTTTATTTTCTATAATAAATCCTTTCAAAATATCACTGAAGCCCACCCTGGTAGAAATGAAGCTAGTTATAATCATGCGCACCGAGTACTGTCTTCAACTTTTTACAACTTTCTTTCCATTGAATTGGCTTCTAGAGTACAGATTCTTCTTCTTCTTTTCCATTACTGTCATATTGTTACGAAAATCGCTAAAGTTTTTCTGTGTGTTCTGGAATCTTCGATGAACGTTGAAGTGACAGCCCTCTTAATTCAAAGACTAGAACATTCAGGGAAGTTTCTCGAAGGAATGACAAGACATAGAAGAGACGGGGGAGAGTCGACAGTCTACAGTGAATTACCGTGTGAAAAAGAAGAACGAAGCCTATGTTTTGAAGTAGTGACAGTTACTGTCAGAATTACTGTTTTGTAAATAAATACTGATTTGTTTATTAATTGAATTTAGTTATTGGAAATAATCCTAGCGAACCCGAACTCGTAACAACTGATGTCAGAATTGTGGCATGCCAATAACCAGAAAAATGGAATCGATGATGGAAAAACTAATACAAAAACTCGCCGAACAAGAGGAACAACGTCAACGGGAAAAATTGGAAGATCAGAAATCTCGAGAACAGGAGAAATTGGAAGAACAGAAACGTCGAGAGCAAGAAAAACTAGATGAACAGAGACGTCGAGAGCAAGAATTACAAAGATTACAGAAAATCCTGGAAGTCCTCGACAAACGTAGGAAGGAGGATAATGAGAAATTGAGAGGTGAAATAACTGAAAAAACAGTACATGTGAAGGAAGACCTAGAGGAGCAATTACATAATTTAGAAAAACGTGAGTCAGAGGTATTGAAAGATATAGAAAAGCGAATATCAACAATGGAAAAAAATGAATCAAAAGTAATGTCAAATCAAGTCCCCAGACTGAAAGTTTCTAAGCCACCTACTTTTGATGGAGACTCTTCCTGGTCAATATTCAAACGGCATATTGAAGCAGCAGCCCAAGCTAATGGTTGGACAGATAAAATGAAAGCAGTAGAACTGGTTTTTGTCCCTTAGAGGTAAAGCTGCAAAACTGTTACAAAAATTGTCAGTAAAAGAGCAGGAAGATTACATAACGCTAATAAAAACCCTAGAGTTGAGATATGGAGATCATAAAGAAATGTTGTACCAGGCCCAATTAGAAAAGTTGACTCGGTTAGCCTACCCAATGACTCCAGATGATATCCTTGAGCAATTGAGTGTCAAATCTTTTGTTAATGGGTTAAAATACACCGACCTGATTCAAGATCTGAAAATTTTGAGACCAAGAACAGGAAATGATGCTTTAGTGAGGGCTCTGGAATTTGAAACAGCAAAACTAACATCTTGTAATAACCGAGCAACACATAGAGCTCGAAAAGTGGAAGTAGAGGCAAACAAATCAATTAGAGTAGATATATTGGAACGGTTAGACAAACTTATTACTTCCTTTGAAAAGAACCGATTATCTTTCAAGGGTGAATGTTACTCGTGTGGAAAATATAGACACACTAGTAGAGAATGCCGTTCCAGAAAGAAAAGAGGCAGAGATAATAACAGAAGCAGAGGAATAATCGATTTAAGGAGAACTACCATCGATTTGAAACAGGGATGGACGACAGAAGAATTAATTGAGGTGAAGGAACAAGATATTTCAACAATGGACGCTAAAACGAAAGCACTGTGGGCGCAATGGGATTCCTTAATTTTTGAAAATGGGTTACTCAAGAGGAAAAGGGAAAGTGCGGATGGTAAAGAAATCAAAACCCTCTTAGTGGCACCAACCAGCAAAGTGCAAGAACTGCTACACGAAATTCATGGTGGAAGCTCACGAGCCCATTTTGGCGTGAACAAGACAATTGCAAGGATAAGGGAAAGATTTTACTGGGTCTACAGCCGTGATGACGTAGAAGCTTGGTACAGAAAATGTCCAACATTTGCCAGCCACTAAGGGGCCCCCAAAGAGAACTCATGGAAAAATGGAGAAATACAATGTAGGGCTTCCATTTGAGAGGATCGCTATTGATGTTGCCGGGCCTTTTCCAACTTCTAACGATGGAAATAAATACATGCTGCTTGTCATGGATTACTTCAGCAAGTGGCCTGAAGCCTATGCTCTTCCGAACCAAGAGACTGAGACTGTCGCACATGTACTGGTAGGTCAGTTCATATCCCGATTCGGAGTTCCACTGGAATTGCACTCAGACCAGGGACGAAACTTCGAAAGCGAGGTTTTTAAGAAAGTGATGGAGATATTGAACATCTGAAAGACCAGAACCACTACATTACATCCACAGTCTGATGGAATGGTGGAAAGATTCAATCGCACCATCGAACAATACCTGTCAAAGGTTGTGGCTGATCACCAAAAGGATTGGGACAGACATTTGCCAGTACTGCTGATGGCTTATCGAGGATCGGTTCATGATTCCACAGGTAATACTCCAGCAAAGATACTCTTTGGTAGATAATTACGTTTACCATGTTATTTGCTGTTCGGTAATCTCGAAGATACATCATTGGAAGTAAAGACTCATGCAGATGAATTGAGACTGCACCTAAGAAAGATTCATGAGCACGTCCGGGATAAGATAGATGCTAGTACTGACAGAATGGAGACCAGATATGATTTGAGGAAGAACTCAGCCGGATTTAAAGAAGGAGATTTAGTATGGTTGTACAATCCCCAGCGAAAGACAGGGTAATCACCTAAATTGAGCCAGAATTGGGAAGGAGCCTACAAAGTCACAAAGAGGATAAATGATGTTATCTACCGAATCCAACGCACTCCTAGGATGGAGCCTGAAGTTGTAAATTTAGATAGGCTAGCAGAGTATCACGGGGGAGGTGTACCAGAAGATTTTGATCGGGACGATCAAACTTAAGAAGGGGGCAGTGTTACGAAAATGGCTAAAGCTGATTCTGTGTGTTCTGGAATATTCGATGAACGTTGAAGTAACCACCCTCTTAATTCACAGACTAGAACATTCTGGAAGGAATGACAAGACATATAAAAGCGACCATAGAAGAGACGGGGGACAGTCTACAGTGAATTACCGTGTGAAAAAGAAGAGCGAAGCCTGTGTTTTGAAGTAGTGACAGTTATTGAAAAAGTGTGGTTATTCTCAGAATTACTGTTGTGTGAATAAATACTGATTTGTTTATTAATTGAATTTAGTTATTGGGAATCACCCTAGCGAACCCGAATTCGTAACAATATTTTAAGATTTCAATGTCTTCATAGTAATACTCAGAAAAGTAAGTATTTCCTTTCAACAGACTGAAATTATGGAGAACTTCCTATATTTGCGAAATTTCATACAGTACCTAATGTTAGTTTGTTTTCGTCTAAAAATGATGTTTTTTGGTAATTATTTAGTGTTGTCCTAAAACTTCGAATTTTTATAAAATTTCTGTTCTTCGCTTATTTTGGGCTGAAAAAACCGAATACGCACTCAGATTTTGTCGCTCTCTCACCGTTTTTTTTCCAAAATATCTATTGTCAGCAAATGACGTAATTGTGGCCGGTATAGTAGGTCACTGTATGCAGCGGAAATAAGGTTTGATTGTGAACCTATAGTAAGGAGGGAAAACGAAATAATTAGTGAAAAATTATTTGCACTCACTCATTAGTTGGCTGAATACGACGAAAGTAACTCGAAAACACTTCTCGATCACAGTTTTCTGGGGAAACAAATTTTCCTGCCAGTACCTATCACTCCAACTTGTAACGCACATTTTCTTTATCTTTATTTACTAAATTTCTCATGATAATCGTAAAAGGCAAACATTACTGACACCACGAATTTGTTCTTTATTATTTATAATTTATTTTCCTCATTTTATTTTCAATCGTCGACGAAATGCAATCATGTTCAACGACGCGCTAACCGCCATTTACGAATACGAGAGAAATTGAAGTGCACAAACTTCACTGACCAATAAGAGTTCTAAAACTGAAAGTAAGGCGCCAATTTCAAAAATTGTACAGATGTGACACGTCACAAGTAAGAAGATTATTATTTTTGAACGTTGCATAATCCTCGTTATGATTTTAATGAAATGTTACTTATTATCGAAATATAAAGAAAACTAGAATTTAGCTCTTCTCCGTTAGCTCTCTCAAATGACTATACGTTTATCATTTATCTTGATATTTATGACAACAACAACTGACTTCATCTTCAAGAATTATCCAGACAACTACGTATATAAAATGTGTTAGTTATTTAGTATTTGTCCAAAAACATCAAATTTTGATGAAATTTCGGATTCTTGCGTATTTTGGCCTGAAAAAGCCGAATATGAACTCAGATTTTGTTGCTTCTTCACATTTTTTTTTGAAAATATTGAGCCAACCTGACTTATGCCAACCTCACTAACCTAACCTCCGAGTTCAAGAAAGTATCAAATTCGTGAAAAAGATATATTTTATATTAAAAAAGACTATTTTTATCAATTTAAAATTCATCTAACCCATGAATTCGATACTTTCTTGAACTCGGAGGTTAGGTTAGTGAGGTTAGAATAAGTCAGTTGTCCAAAAACATCAAATTTTGATGACATTTCGGATTCCTGCGTATTTTTGACTGAAAAAGCAGAATATGAACTCAAATTTTGTCGCTTCTTCACATTTTTTTTTTGAAAATATTCAGCTAACCTGACTTATTCTAACCTCACTAACCTAACCTCCGAGTTCAAGAAAGTATCAAATTCGTGAAATAGATATATTTTATATTGAAAAAGACTATTTTTTATCAATTTGAAATTCATCTAACCCATGAATTCGATACTCTCTTGAACTCGGAGGTTAGGTTAGTGAGGTTAGAATAAGTCAGGTTAGCTTAATATTTTCAAAAAAAAATGTGAAGAAGCGACAAAATCATATGCGACGAGTTCATATTCGGCTTTTCAGGCCAAAATAAGTAAGAAGCCGAAATTTTATCAAAATTCGGTGTTTTTGGACAAAACTCCATATTTTTGATTTTGAAAGGATTTTCTTTTCTTTAAAATAATATACGCAGCTAACAAATGAGAGGGAATATAATTCTGATAAATTGCATGTCTCAGAAGTAAACTATCTCGGGTTATTTCGTGTAGCGTCGAGTCATTTTGCAGTGAATTTGAAATTGGCGCCCTACTTTCAAGAACGTCTATTGGCCTTATAGTTTTAACGTTCATTGGTTTGTGAACTTGGTTGAGGTATCTATCTAGGCTGGGACGCCCAGAGTCCCGCAAATAGCGTCGCGTTGAACATCATTTTTTGTCGACGATTGGTAATAAAATGATGAAAATAAATTAATAAATAATGGAGAACAAATGCGTGGTGCCTGTACTGTTCTTTTTTTTCAATTGTTATCATGACAAATTACGTTAATTAAGAAAATGTGCGTTTAAAGTTAAACCGATAGTGGCAGGAAATTTTGGAAGTCGTTTTTCCGGAAAACAGTGACCGAGAAGTGTTTTCAAGAGTTATTTTCGTCGTATTCAGCTAATTAATGAGTGAGTACAAATAATGTTTCGTTTTACCTCCTTACTATAGGTTCACATCAAACCTTATTTCCGCTGCATACAGTGACCTACTATACCAGCCACAATTACGTCATTTGTTGACAATAAATAGAGATATTTTGGGAAAAAAACGGTGAGAGAGCGACAAAATCTGAGTGCTTATTCGGTTTTTTCAGCCCAAAATAAGCAAAGAACAGAAATTTTATAAAAATTCGAAGTTTTTGGACAACACTAAATAATTACCTGTTTTCGAACTCCTGTTTCGTTGATTGATAACCTTGCTACCTTAGAGATAAATGTAAACTAATTTCTGAAACAGATGAATTTGATTTTCTTAAATTGTTAGTTTTATGAAAATCACTTTTGTATAATTCATAAATTTACTACTAAATCCGGAGCAGAGGAGTGCAGAGTGCATAGTCCGTGTACTGAGACCAAAAAATGCAAATACCAAATTTGATCGAATTTTGAGTCTGGAAGGATCTCCATAATTACTGAACTTTGTATATAGACTTGTGAGAAGTAGCATGTTTTGTTTAATATGGATTAGCAATGTTAAGTGTTCATTTAATTTTACAATTCAAAAATGGAATATGCATCACAGAAAAAATACTATATTTGATTTTAATTGATACTTTAATGAATAACTTTATTAAATATTTTCGGTTCAAAATTTTTAAAACATTCTTTGCTTGTAGAATTAAAACAGCAAATAGATTTTGATGTACTCCAATTTTTAGTTTCCAGTAAAAGTTCTAAAAAATACTATTGTGTATTTTGTGGGAAAACTATCACAGAATTTACAAGACACATAGAACAAGTTCATAAAAATGAACAAGATATTTGCCGTATTATACATCTCCAAGGGTAAGTGTGTAGTAATTTTAACATTTATATAATCTTATCTAAACACTTAAATAGATGCATTTAATTATAATGTTTAAATTGATGTACAATTGGGAATACTTGCAGTGAAATTCAATATTACTTATGAGCAAAAAGTAAATATTTCATAAGTTAGAGTTTACTCGCTTGCAGAACACTGTAGATAGTTACTAGTTTACAAAGCTTAAAGTGTTTTAACAGATGCATGAGATTATCATATCTATTTCCAACTTCATTCAGAGATGTCTCATTTAAATGATCTTTAGATAGTTACATACTTGACAAATTCATACTTTCCTCACTGTGTGGAAAAAATTATCTATCTAGTGGAATATGTTTGAATATAGTCATAAAATTTTATTTTAGGTTGTCCTTAAAGAGTAGCATTGATATAAAAGATAAAAAGGCAAGGGGATTATCATTTTAACAATAAGGAGAGAGGAGATAATGATGAATTATTAGTTACCCATAGATTGAATCATGCGGTCAGCTACAATTGTTGCCCAAGCTGTAGAGGATACTTATCCAAAAAAGCTTACGAAGACATTACATTGAGTGTATGGGTACAGCAAGTGCAAGGATGGTAAAAAAATATGGGGAGGTTAGCCAATCGGGTAGCGCTGGACCGCGTGACGTGGTTCGGTTACACAGCTCGCTCTGCTCGAGCGCGGGAGCAGAAATGTCGAGAACAGGAGAAATTGGAAGAGCAGAAATGTCGAGAACGGGAGAAATTGGAAGAGCAGAAATGTCGGGAACGGGAGAAATTGGAAGAGCAGAAATGTCGAGAACGGGAGAAATTAGAAGAACAAAAACGTCGAGAGCAAGAAAAACTAGATGAACAGAAACGTCGAGAGCAAGAAAAACTAGTTGAACAGAAACGCCGAGAACAAGAAAAACTAGATGAACAGAAACGACGGGAGCAAGAATTACAAGCATTACAGAAAATCCTGGAAGATATCGACAGAGGTAGGAAGGAGGATAATGAGAAATTAAGAGGTGAAATAGTACATGTGAAGGAAGACCTGGAGGAGCAATTGCATAATTTAGAAGAACGTGAATCACAGGTATTGAAAGATTTAGAAAGGCGAATATCAACCATGGAGAACAATGAATCAAAAGTAATGTGCAATCAAGTCCCAAGACTGAAAGTTTCAAAGCCACCTACTTTTGATGGAGATTCTTCCTGGCCAATATTCAAATGGCAGTTTGAAGCAGCAGCCCAAGCTAATGGTTGGGCAGATAAACTGAAAGCAGTAGAACTGGTTTTGTCCCTCAGAGGTAAAGCTGCAGAACTGTCACAAAAATTGTCAGTAAAAGAGCAGGAAGATTACATAACTAACAAAAACACTAGAGTTGAGATATGGAGATGATCATAAAGAAATGTTGTACCAGGCTCAATTAGAAGGTAGGCATCAATTGGCAAATGAATCACTGCAAGAATTTCAGGCCGAAGTAGAAAAGTTAACTCGCTTAGTCTACCCAATGGCTCCAGATGATGTCCTTGAGTAATTGAGTGTCAAATCTTTTGTTAATGGGTTAAAAGACACCGACCTGATTCAACATCTGAAAATTTTGAGACCTAGAACAGGAAATGATGCTTTAGTGAGGGCTCTAGAATTTGAAACAGCAAAACTAACATCCTGTAATAGCCGAACAACACACAGAGCTCGAAAAGTGGAAGTAGAGGAAAATAAAACACTTGGTGTAGATATATTAGAACGGTTAGACAAATTCATTTCAGTAGAGGCATTGCAGGTGGAAGCTTCAGGACAACCTGTGAAGGTAATTGTTGATACTGAAGTATCGTTAGTTAGGCCTGATATATTACCAACATCTAAAATTACTCCAATGAGGTACAATATAACTCTGAAGACAGCAACTGGTCAAAGGAGCTATATACGTGGAGAAGCTGATATTTTATTGGAAATTGGGGGAAGATTGCAGATCCCACACAAAGCTCTTGTAGCAGACATTACTGTTGAGTTTATTTTGGGTATGGACATTGTGAAGAAATATGGATTAGTCTACGAAAAGAATACTGGGATTTTAAAGATTGGAAATGAGGAATTCGTTCCAAACTATGGCTCCAATGAAAATCAAGTAAGTCTGAAAACAATTCAAGCCTATAAGATACCTGCTTGCTCAGAGCATATTATCTATGTAAGACCAGAACACGATCCTGGGTGGTGTGTTGGACTCATTGAACCTAAATTAGACTGTACATTTTTAACGGCTAGGACTTTATCTCTGACAAAACGAAACATCCCTGTAAGAGTAGCTAATATTAGTAACAAACAGCTAAATATTGAAGAAGGAAAAACAGTGGCTACATTGGAACCAGTGTCGTTGATAGCTCGATGTGAGGAATCAACTGATATACAGGAAAATAAGAAAAAGTATGTTGATTTCACTAAATTGGAGACTTCATGGAAACATTTGTCATCAGAACAGATAAAATTGGCACGAAAATTTATCCACGAAGAAAGACCTCTTTGAAGACCAAGAACTCGAAGGAACTGGTTTAGTTGCCCACCGGATCGACACAGGGAATGCCCGCCCTATACGACATGCTCCTCGAAGACTTCCATTAGCTAAACAATCAGAAGTAGCTGAATTAATAGAATCCATGAAGGAGAAGGGAGTCATAGAAGAGTCATCAAGTCCATGGTCAGCACCTGTTGTTCTAGTTAAGAAGAAGGATGGGACAACAAGATTTTGTGTCGATTATCGGAAACTTAATGATGTTACCAAGAAAGATAGCTATCCACTACCCAGAATAGATGACACGTTAACAACACTGGCGGGGTCGAAGTGGTTTTCGACATTAGATCTAAAGAGTGGATACTGGCAAGTAAAGATCCACCCTGATGATAAAGAGAAAACTGCATTCTCAACTGAAAGTGGATTGTACCAATTCAATGTTATGCCTTTTGGGTTATGCAATGCACCGGCAACGTTTGAACGACTGATGGAATTGGTTCTGAAAGGATTAACTTGGAAAACCTGTTTAGTATACCTAGATGATGTGATGGTTATGGGAGCATCCTTCGAAGACCACTTGAAAAATCTGAAAGAAATTTTCAGCAGATTTAGGAATGCTCATTTGAAATTGAATTATAAAAAGTGTTGCCTATTTCAAAATCAGGTCCATTTTCTAGGACATACAATATCATCTAGCGGAATACATACATCAGAGGATAAGGTCGAAGCAGTAAGAGAATGGCCAAGGCCGAAAGACAAACATGAGTTTAGAAGTTTTCTAGGACTATGTACCTATTATCGGAGATTTGTAGATAAGTTTGCTGATATAGCTAAACCATTACATAAACTGACTGAAAATAAAGCCACTTTCAACTGGACAAAAGAGTGTGAGGCAGCCGGAGGCAGCATTTCGACAACTTAAAGCTGCACTTTGCTCAAGCCCTATTTTGTCGTATCCACAGACTACGGGACTATTTATTCTAGATACGGATGCTAGCAATATGGGCATTGGGTCTGTTTTCTCACAGGAGGCGAAGAAAGAGTCATCGAATATTACAGCAAAACTTTCAACAAATCAGAAAGAAACTATTGCGTTACTCGAAAGGAATTGTTAGCTCTGATAAAATCCATAGAGCATTTTCACAAGTACCTTTATGGAAGAAGATATTTAGCTCGGACTGACCATGCAGCACTCAAATGGTTATTGCAGATGAAGATTCCAGAGGGCCAAATCGCAAGATGGATAGAAAGACTGCAACAATATGACTGCAAAGTAGAACATCGACGAGGAAAAATCCATAATAATGCTGATGCTTTATCCAGACGACCATGTAAGGAAGAATGTCGCCACTGCAAGAAAATTGAAATGAAAGAAGGAATAATCGATTTAAGGAGAACTACCATCGATTTGAAACAGGAATGGACGACAGAAGAATTAATTGAGGCACAGGAACAAGATCCTGAAATAAAGCATCTCAGAGAATGTAAAAGACTCGACCGTAGACCCACCTGGAAAGATATTTCAACAATGAGCGCTAAAACGAAGGCACAGGGATTCCTTAATTCTTGAAAATGGGTTACTCAAGAGGAAATGGGAAAGTCCGGATGGTAAAGAAATCAAAACCCTCTTAGTGGTACCAACCAGCAAAGTGCAAGAACTTCTACAGGAAATCCACGGTGGAAGCTCAGGGGCCCATTTTGGCGTGAAAAAGACAATTGCAAGGATAAGGGAAAGATTTTATTGGGTCTACTGCCGTGATGACGTAGAAGCTTGGTGCAGAAAATGTCCGACATGTGCAGCCACTAAGGGACCCTCAAAGAGAACTCATGGAAAAATGGAGAAATACAATGTAGGGCTTAAATTTGAGAGAATCGCTATTGTTGTTGCCGGGCCTTTTCCAACTTCTAACGATGGAAATAAATACATACTGGTTGTCATGGATTACTTCAGCAAGTGGCCTGAAGCCTATGCTCTTCCGAACCAAGAGACTGAAACTGGCGCACGTGTACTGGTAGATCAGTTCATATCCCGATACGGAGTTCCACTGGAATTGCACTCAGACCAGGGACGAAACTTCGAAAGCGAAATTTTTAAGAAAGTGATGGAGATATTGAACATCCGAAAGACCAGAACCACTCCATTACATCCACAGTCTGATGGAATGGTGGAAAGATTCAATCGCACCATGGAACAATATCTGTCGAAGGTTGTGACTGATCACCAAAAGGATTGGGACAGGCATTTGCCAGTACTGCTGATGGCTTATCGAGGATCGGTTCATGATTCCACAGGTCATACTCCAGCGAAGATACTCTTTGGTAGAGAATTACGTTTACCATATGATTTGCTTTTCGGTACTCCCGAAGATACACCAGTGGAAGTAAAGACTTATGCAGATGAATTGAGACTGCACCTAAGAAAGATCCATGAGCACGTCCGGGATAAGATAGATGCTAGTACTGACAGAATGAAGAACAGATATGGTTTGAGGGCGAACTCAGCCGGATTCAAAGAAGGAGATTTAGTATGGCTGTACAATCCCCAGCGAAAGAAAGGGTTATCACCTAAATTGAGCCAGAATTGGGAAGGAGCCTATAAAGTCACAAAGAGGATAAATGATGTTGTCTACCGAATCCAACGCACTCCTAGGACCAAGCCTAAAGTTTTACATTTAGATAGGCTAGCAAAGTATCACGGTGGAGGTGCATCAGAAGATTTTGATCGGGACGATCAAACTTAAGAGGGGGCAGTGTTACGAAAATGTCTAAAGCCGACTCTGTGTGCTTTGGAATATTCGATGAACGTTGAAGTAACCGCCCTCTTAATTCGAAGACTAGAACATTCTGGAAGCTTCTCGAAGGAATGACAAGACATAAAAGCGACCATAGAAGAGACAGGGGACAGTCTACAGTGAACTACCGTGTTATAAAAGAAGAACGAAGCTTGTATTTTGAAGCAGTTGTTGAAAAGTGTGGTTATTTTAAAAATTACTGTTTTGTAAATAAATACCGATTTGTTTATTAATTAAATTTAGTTATTGGAAATCATCCTAGCGAACCCGAATTCGTAACAATATGTTACTAATTCCGGTTTGAATAAACTCCAATATCTGATTGAATATCTGTTGATAAACAGTAAGAATAACGATAAACACACTTTTCAACTGTTAGATTCACATTTAAAACACTTTCACTTTGCTTGTTCTTTCCGAGCACTGTGGCTGATTGCGAATGAACCAAATGTCGACAATTTGTGCTTCCTTAAATGCACACCATTTTCTCTAGAAAATTTTTCTTCGATATGATTCAAGTTCCAGAATACAAAGGCCTAATTGGCAATGATCCTGCTACTCTAGAAATAAACTTGCAGTTCAAAATCTGTAACAACTTTGAGCTATGTAATTGTGATTTTTTTTTCATTCGTGAAAATTTGGAACATCAACTGTTCTAAGTTTGACATTGCTTAGCCAGTAGTAATCACTAATATACATTCAGTCTTCCAATACTTTCAAGTCTTTTTATTTATGTAATGATGAATGAAAATAGAATGAAGTTCATCAAAATAAAAATTGGGAAAAAGAACACTAGACTAACTAATAAAATCAAAGAACAAGTTGTATCAGAAGGCATGGATACTGAAAGTGTCACAGGTGTTACATCTGTTGGGGAAAATTCAATTATATTTAATTGAAGTGGTTCAACCGTATGAAATGATCTAGTATAATGTAATTTAAACTAAGGATGCTGTGGACTGTAATTTTGATCTTTATAATATAGGCGGATCCCAACACAGTACGAAAAAAGGATAAATGAAACAAAATAACAGAACAATCTCTTACCTTCAAGGAGAACTTGTAGATGAAATGGATCCTGTGGTTTTACTCACGCTTCCAGAACAAATTGATTGAGCTCAACAATCGAACCAGAGGTGGTAGATCCTAGTATGAACTTGCTGTGACTGTCAGTTATAACGTTACACTTATCCTCTGAATTTCACACACTTTACAACAGTGGATGCGAAATCTTGCCAACGAAATGAAATGTCTTATTCAAAATGAAATAGAAGGAAATGAAAATAATGTTCTGAATGGATGCAGTTTTGTTTACCGAACGAAATGTTATTTTCACTGAAAATACCGGATTGGCTGAATCGCGGTATAATTATATTTGGTAACTATTGGATGCAAAGAAAGGTAGCTAATTTTACGACATTTACAGCCGAAGTTCGCTTCTTGACTTTCAAATACGTATTGAACTCTTTATGATAGAGAGGGGTAAACGGAGACGACAAATTTCACAGCTGGACGTTTTCAGGCAGCAATATGCATTAAATATAACATGTGGACAAGTAACGAAATGAATATTGAAAGAATACAAAATAAAATTAATAGTTTGGAAAAACGTTCACTTGGCGTGAACATAACCGCCCACCTAAAATTAAGTTAATTTTAATAGAGAATTTGAAAAAAAAAAATAATAAATAAATAAAAAAAGATAAGTATCATATTACCAAGAAGAAAAATACTATAAATATATACATAACAACCATAATTAAATGTTGAGAGGTATCAACTTGGTCAGGGCTCTCGTATATAGACCTGTTGCTGTTTTCACCGACGCAACCCGAGCGACACCATCGGGCCCCGGAAACAAATCAACAATTCTCCCCATAGGCCAAGTAGCCGGTGCTGTATTTACACCTTTTATGAAGACTAAATCTCCGATGGAAGGGCATGGGATTTCAGTCTGCCATTTATTGCGTTGAATGATCGTGTGAAGGTATTCATTTGACCATTTTTTCCAAAAATATTGAAACAATTTTTGGTAGTTTCCCATCGTTTGAGCGGTGTGTTTTTGATTCGCAATAGTTATATTTCGGCGTATAGATAGTAGAGGCGAACCTATCAGAAAATGTCCGGGGGTGAAGAAAATCCACAGATTCAGAAGGATCTGAGGACAGTGGGCACATTGGACGACTGTTCAATACCGCTTCAACTCGAGCAAAAATGGTTGCAAGTTCCTCAAAGAACAAGAGGTACAACCTAAGACTTTGTTAAGCAAGCGTTTTGGCCGATTTCACACCGGCTTCCCATATTCCACCAACAAAATGGGGGGAAATATGGTGGAATGAAATCTCCACTTGATGGAATTTGTTTGACAGGTTATCGCATATGTCAACATTGCTTCTCTTCAAAAAATGAGAAACTTCATCAAAAATACCGCGAAGTTCCGACGAAGTTACGACCATTGTCAGACCAAATTTTCTTGCGGTAGACCTCTCCTAGCAACGAATCGATCCAACGTTGCTATAAAAGCCTCAACGGTAAGAGAAGAGACCAGTTCTAAATGGACTGCTTTGGTGGCGAGACATACGAAGAGAGCAAGGTATGCCTTCAAAGTCGTCGGTTTCGAGCATTATTAGAAACGGTATGAGAAGGGACCCGCGAAGTCAACACCCCACTTTGCTAAATGCACGTGAAACATTCACTCTTGACGAGGGTAAAGGGGCCATCAAAGGCTGCAATGTCATACCTCTAAATCTGGTACAGCCAATACAACCCCTAATCACGTCCTTACTAAACTTCTCAGGGATAATATCCAAAAATTTTGCGAATTAAGCTCATGGTTGTATTGGACCAGAATGAAGTGCAATCAAATGATAATTGAGACAAATTAAACGCGATAAAGCCGATTTTCTTTGGAAGCAAAAATTGGATGCTTAGCATCCTGAGGCAATGATGAAAACTGCAATCTTCCGCCCACCCTGATCAATCCCTTAAAAATCAATATAAGGATTCAAGATCCTTAAAGACTTGCGACAGATTTTTTTCGCAGTAAATTTTCACGCAGGTCATAAAAGTGCTGCTGTTGAGTAAGCAACAAATGGAATGGAGAGCACTTTTCAATTCATCTGGAGAAATAGGACCAGACAATCGCGAGTGTGAATCAAATGGGAGCGACAATTGGAAAATGAATCTGTGAGTATAAGCAAATAACTCGCTTTACCTTGTTTAGGCTTGAAAATTTTTCTATTAGAAATGATAATGGATTTGCAGGAGGTGGTTCTTACAGTTGAAACATTAAGAATAGTTTTCAGTTCAGGTAACAGTGTTTGTTTCTCACGAAGATCAGAAAACGGAGCTGGCCAAAGGGATACTTGCCTTTCGTTAGAAAATGCTGGGCCATGCATCCAAAATTCATGTGTTTCAGGAGTTACAAATTGTTGAGGTGTCAGCCCTCGGGATGGCAAGTCAGCAGGATTTGACTCTGTCGGTATATGATACCAGGAACCATTTGGAAAGAATCGTTTATTGCGACTAACACGATTTGCGACGAATGTTTTAAGCTGGTGTGGGGGTTCGTAGCTATCCATGAGAGAACAATTTGGGAATCAGAATAATCGTACTTCGGAAACTGCAACAGGAAATCTATTTTTCAGTATAAGTTTGATCAGTTTTGGCCAGTAGAACCGCCGCAGAAAGTTCTAAGCGAGAACGGACATGGTCTTGAGGGGAGCTACCTTAGTCTTAGCAGCCCATAAAGTGAGATGAGATGTCACCGTTAAAAGAGACCGAGAAGATAAACACTAGCTGCGTAAGCCTTTTCCGATGCATCGCAAAACCCTGCCAGTATGATGTAACACCCTGATGTAGAAACTATGACAGCGAGGAATAGATATATTCGAAAGTAATTGAACTTTATCAATTATCCTCGACCAGTCGTTTAGCAGAAGAAGTTGGCAAAGATTCATCCCAACCTAGTTTTTCCATCCATAATTTTTGCATCAAAACTTTCATAGAAACTACTATTGGAGCCAAAAATCCCACAGGATCGAAGATACGAGCGATGTAAGAGAGAACAGATCTCTTGGTTGGCGTTTCATTGAATTACACCTACATTGAACCCGAATGAATCAGTTCCTAGGAATCCAATTCAATCCCAAGATCTTAATTCCCATGGGAATCAATCGTCAAAATCTAATTGCGATTCAATGTGATTTGAAGGTAATCCATTCAAAATGTCAGGACAGTTACTTGACCACTTTTTTAAGGGAAAGCCAAACCTTCTTTAGTATTCCTGAAGTTCATTGCGCAATTCAATTGCTTGTTGAATATCGAACGCACCTGTAATAATATCATCGACATATATGTCGTTAAGAACGACTTGAGATGCTTTCGGATAGATACTACCCTCATGCGAATTATAATTGATTCAATACTCGAATAGCCAAAAGGCCGAAGGTTTCAAACCATAAGTAAAGGTATTGAGCTCGAATTCTGTTACGGGTTCATCCGGTAGAGTGAACGCCAGTATATGTGCTGATATTTACGATCACTAGGGCATAAAAGAATCTGTCTGTACATCTTTTCGATGTCGGAGCAAATTAGCTATTGGATACATTCTAAAGCCGAGTAAAATAATTTCTTATATCCTTTTGCATCTTAGGGCCACTCAGAAGTCTATCATTTAGTGATTGACCAGATAAGTCTGAATCAGATGCGCGTTGAACACAACTCGAAATTTGTTGTCGATGAGCTGGATTCTTTCCGCACACATGATGTGGAATAACGTATTTGTTGAAAACTAGAGGTAGGTGACATGTGATTTAATTCTAAAATATTCCACCATGAATTTTTTTATAGGAATCAAAGGCTTCCCGATTTCTTAACAATCGTCTTTCCAATGACAGAAATGCCTTGAAAAGATCTATTTGAATTCTGCAAAAGATCAGGGGTTGGATTCTCAACATTGAAGGGCAAGGAAACGATGTAACGACCGCTTTCGTCACGATAATGAGTGGATAAAAAATGTTTATTCTGCATAATCATCTACAGGGTTCAGAATAATGGCATCTGAAACTTCTTCTAATGACGCAAAATTTATTAATTTGATCATTGAGATCAGATTGCGCGCGAGTAGAACGATTTGGTTGTAGAAAAGGAGTCATTGACGGTACCAATGATGGTCCAACCAAAAAATGTATTCACGGCAGTAGGATATCCCGATGAGGCCATACGACCATCACGATCGAATACGAAGAATAAGTATCTGCTCCAATAGCATATCTATGGGTTGTGAAATGTTAAAACTTTCGTCAGCCAAATTCAAAATGCTCAAATTGCTTGCGTAATTTGTGAGACAAGGGGGCAGAAGGTAAATTATTAGTTATATGTGGCAAAACTATGGCTTTGCTAGTTGAAAAGAAATCCGATCTTTGATCTAGGTATAATCTACAGTTAACAAGCCCAACGGTCTAGCATTCGTTTGACCTATGCCGGAAATTGAAACATTGACGGATGCAATCTTTAAACCTAACCTCTTAACCAGGTCAGTACCTATAGCTGAAATCTGAGATCCCGGATCAAGCACAGCTCTAACGGAAATCAACGAATTTTATCAGCTGCTCGTATTCTTGCCGTTCAATGGTACCCAGGAGAAACTTGACTAATATGGAGTTGAATTTTTATTAATATGGTAGGAATTTAATTTAGTAGAGTCGATATCTTCCTGGTTATCGCGGAGTACTATATTTGGAATTATTGAAACTAATACGTTTTTCGGAAACAGATCCGCTATCGCGAGTATTTATTGTTTTTCTGGATGAAGACTCGTGTGATGATGATTTGATTTACATATTTTTGCATGAAATTCTTCGACGAACAGTCATTGAAATTATGAAGACCAAAAGGCAATTAAAACAGCGTTTGGAATTTTTCAAAAACTCGAATTTCGCTTGCCTTGGACATGTCTATATACGAGGGACATGCAAAATAGCGGGTGAAGGCCACTGCATTTCGGACAACGAAACTTCCTGATTATTAGTTGAGACACCCTGTATATGATTTTGGGATGCGGATGCAGAATTAGCGAGCAACATGTACTGTTTTTTATTTTTAGTATTATTCAACGACCGAAATGAAATTCTGATTTGGTTTATAGACCTGGATGTGTTTTGTTCACAAAAACTCTTGTGCTTTAAGTTGTTTCGTTATAAAATCGATTAAAGTAATTATATTCCAGGTATTTCGGATGAATTTAAATGATTTTCAAACGCCTTTCTTGTATAAGGATCAACGTACGTTACGTAACGCCATGAAAATATAAGAAATCTGCTAAATTTCTGATATTTAAAGCCTTAATTGCGTTAACAGCGATTTGATGACAATTTAAAAATTCTTTGAGATTAAAATACCGAATTATTGGTTGCGGCCTTAAAATGGAAAATAATTGTTCAAGTACATAGTTGCTAACATCCTAGGATTTTGGAAACGAGATTTCAAAAGCTTCATAAGCTAACATATAATTTTCATTTGATAATTGCATGTTGCCAGCTGCTATGACAGCGAGAGCATCATTCCGTAAATAAGATTTCAGAGTTGAAACTTTTGAATAGGTGCTAAGTTATTATTTTCATGAACCAATGAATTGAATAATTGAAAAAATTCAGGCCATTTCGGCGCTTTCGCCAGCCAAGGTCTGAATGTTTATTTTCGGAAGCAATAAGGGTGAGTCAACTGTGGAATTTGACCTTTCTGGATTTGGTCGCAGGTTAACAAAGGTGTTTCTTGTCGTTTCAAAAATAAAAATAAACCTCTTATGCGTGTTACAATTTCTGTAAACGACAACTCTGACTTAGCCGTATCTACGCGCTCTTCGCAGGTAATGAACAATTTAGTTCCATTATTTCATCCTCTTGTAAATTTTGAAAAATTTAGATTCATAATTCAGTAATCTTTTCCTTGGTATACTTGTAACTCGAGTAATTTTGAAACATTGTAATCTTTCACTTTATTCCAAATTCCGGTAACGATAGAGAAATACATTAGCTCTCTTATCGATCAATTGTCCAACATATTGTTGCCTGTATCCGTTCTTTGGCATTGTTACGAAAAAAAATTGATGTTTAATGAGAGAAGCAAAACAAACTAAGTATAACGATATTTACTTGTATTGAAACAGATGTGAAGGAAATATGATGAAAATCTACCCAGCTGTGATAGATGTTGCGGTTGTGATTAATAACTTGAAAGACTTGAAATTTTAAGGAAATAATTGTTACCCAATCTGAAATATAACCGAATTTAATTTAAAATTTGTATTTTTGAGTGAACTTGAAAAATTTGTCTATTAATACGGCACGAAGGATCAAAACGTGTTGGGGAAATTCACATTAATATTTTAATTGAAGTGGTTCAACCGTAATGAAATTATCGAGTATAATGTAATTTAAACTAAGGATGCTGTGGACTGTAATTTTAGATCTTTATAATATAGGCGGATCCCAACACAGTACGAAAAAAGGATAAATGAAACAAAATAACAGAACAATCTCTTACCTTCAAGGAGAACTTGTAGATGAAATGGATCCTGTGGTTTTACTCACGCTTCCAGAACAAATTGATTGAGCTCAACAATCGAACCAGAGGTGGTAGATCCTAGTATGAACTTGCTGTGACTGTCAGTTATAACGTTACACTTATCCTCTGAATTTCACACACTTTACAACAGTGGATGCGAAATCTTGCCAACGAAATGAAATGTCTTATTCAAAATGAAATAGAAGGAAATGAAAATAATGTTCTGAATGGATGCAGTTTTGTTTACCGAACGAAATGTTATTTTCACTGAAAATACCGGATTGGCTGAATCGCGGTATAATTATATTTGGTAACTATTGGATGCAAAGAAAGGTAGCTAATTTTACGACATTTACAGCCGAAGTTCGCTTCTTGACTTTCAAATACGTATTGAACTCTTTATGATAGAGAGGGGTAAACGGAGACGACAAATTTCACAGCTGGACGTTTTCAGGCAGCAATATGCATTAAATATAACATGTGGACAAGTAACGAAATGAATATTGAAAGAATACAAAATAAAATTAATAGTTTGGAAAAACGTTCACTTGGCGTGAACAACATCTATATATACAACTGACGTAAGTGACAAAGTCTGTTCCTCCGAGGAGCCTTCCCTAACTCAATAAACAATATTTTGAGGGTTTTACCCCCGTCTGGAGAGACTTCAACATTTTATATATGAAACAACTCCGGACATTATCTGCCTACAGAAACTTATTTCAAAGAAAGTCACAACCCTCAGCTAAAGAATGTTGAGGGGTTCTATTTACTCAGACCGGCTTGTCTTAGAGCCAGTGGAGGTACATCCATATTCATAAGCAATGATTTATTCTCTCGCTCGTTTGCGATAACCACAGAGCTGGAGGCGGTATGTGTAGAGGTCTAGTGTCCCCAAGAAACTGATAATATACGGTATATACCCATCGCCAAACAGTAGCTTCACAGAAAACCAAATTATTGACCTTGTTGAGCAACTACCAAATTAATTCATTATCGCCGGATACTTCAACGCACATAATATCTTATGGGGCTCTGAAAACTCAAAGGGTACTTAAACCTGCTGAATAACGGCAACAGCACGCAGTTTAATACTTCTAATGGTTCCTTATCATCAACAACCAGAAGCCTAATCGACCTAATCAACTTCAAAAAACAAAAGGCTTAGTCTAGACACATACTCAGATCAAGGAAAGAGCAATTGTGGAACAAATATTTATCATAACTGACGATGCGCCTCCAGCTTGTGTATGGTGTAAAATTAAACGAATGGAAAACCGGAATTCAGTGTTTGAACTCCCAGCAGTACAAATAAACCACACAATAATTACAGATAGCACGGATATATCTAATTCGTTCGCCAACTTTTACCAGGAGAAAACTAGTGTCGATCTTGATATTGTGAACTTAGTCTCATTCCAAAAAGTCTCAACATCAGAATTCTTTTCACTGAACAACACACTCACAATGAACGAATTAAGACTTACAATGAAAAGGTGTTGAAATTCCGCGGCAGGACCAGACAACATCCCTCCCATTTTTCTCCGTTACTTCCATGTTCATCTATTCGGGTTTATATTTTTCTACCCGTTTGGCCAATGTAGAAGGCAGGACATTCACTACAGAAGATTTTATATATCCTGCTACTTTCTTCAACCTTATTCTTTTCTTTATTATTTACCAAAAATGACTTAAAATTTCTTTTATTCGTGCAAATAATTTTAATATCATTTTTCTTTAATCTATCACAAATAAGATCACTAAGGCGTGGCATAAAGTTAATAAAATGATATTTTTGTTCAGATCTTAAAGCTGATGTGGAATAAATTGAATTTAAAAGATTTTTCTGCCGCTTTTTCCAAATGAGTTTATCTATTATGATTTCATTGTAACCGTTATTTAATGCTCATATTTTTAAGGTATTAACTTCTTTATTGAAACTTTCTTCAGAGAGAGGAATAGATAACAGTCTGTGTACAAAGGAATGAAAGGCACTAAGTTTTATTTTCAACGGCTGACTACTGTCATTGGGTGTTGATGTATCTGTGCAAGTAGGTTTTCTATATATATATATCAAATATTAAAACGTCACCATTCTTTGTAATTGAGAAAGTTCAAGGTTTTTTGTTTGTTTTCTATTTCTTCCGTAAATTTAAAAGATGTGTAAAAAGAGTTGATGTATATCAAAAAATTATCCAATTGTATATCAGAACCAACCCAGATACAAAAGATATCATCCACGTACCTTCTCCAAAAAAAACATTGTATGTTAAGATGTTATTCGAGTTGAAAATTTGATTCTGTAAGTAAGATATAAATATTTCACCTAATAAAGGTGACAACGGTGACCCCATTGGTAATCCATCTGACTGTTGATATAATATGTCATTGAATTTAAAATAACTTTGTTTCAAACATAGTATAAAGCGGACAACATTTCTTTTCGAATTTCTTGAGATATTTCATTATTCAATTCCAAATTTCTCTTGATAATTTTTATATTTAACTTCTTCATTAGGCATTGGAAACAAAATAACAAACAGTCAAATGAAATCAGTTTTACATTAAGTGGGGTTTTACGAACTTTTAATTCACTAATTAGTTCTCGAGAGTTCTTAATTCTGTATGCAGGGTTAAATTGAATTAAAGATGGTAATTTTGAGTTGAAATATTGACATAATTTGTAAGCTGGTGCATCGATATCAGAAACAATCGGCCGCATAAGGACAATAGATTTTATGTATCTTTGGTAGAGTATATAGGATAGGTATACGAGGATTCATAATGATCAAAAATGTCGTAATAATACCTTGGAAAATATTTCCACAATTTTGTATAAGAGTTTTTACTTCCGCTTGAAATTTGTTTGTAGGATCGTTTTTGAGTTTGATGAAATTTTGACTAACAAAATTTCTGATTTTTCAACATAGATTTCTGGAACAGTAAGATAGTATGATTTGAATTAATAATATTTAATCATGTTTCACCAAGAGCTGAGCGAGGATGAAATCTCATTTGGATAAGATTCTTTTAAACAAAAATATATAGATTCAGGTACTCTATAATATAATCTTGAACATCTTTATATTATGAATTTATATAATGACCAAATTTATCAATGCTCATTTTTTTGTTTTCAAATTTCATTCAACAACTCCAGCTTCACGCAACTCTTCAATAATGGAAATGATCTCGTTACTTAGACTTGAATTCCCCACAGCTTGCGAAGAAACTAACAACCGAAGTCTATCAACGAGTTCATTTATATCACCCCAAAAAATATAGTCGATTGAATTGTTGGTTAACTGTTTCACAGTCATAATTCCGCCACCTAAGCTGCCAACCCTCGTACTAGTAGACGGGATTTGCAAACGAGGTCTCCGCGGAAATAATGGTTTACCAGTTAATTTACTTATTATTTTTCTATATTTATAAGATCGACTACCTGCGATTTGCTCGTCAGGATCGTAATTTCGCCTATTAGTACTAGTTCGATCTATAATATCTAAATAAATTTTTTCATCTGTACGGGTATATCCCACAGGTCGTCGTTTGAAGATGAGTTCATAAAGTCCTTGGGTGCCCTCATATTCAAAGTTTTCATCGCCGATAAGGACATTACCTGTCTGTCAATTGTCTGGATCAATTGTGATTTTTGCATTACCAATTTTCGAACTAGTCGGATCGGTATCGAATCTTGCTCCGAATTCGAAATCAAATTTATTGCTTGTATCGGAAAAAATGCATCCATATACGAATGGATAGGGATTGTAAATATACATCGAATTCTTCAGTTTGTGAAAGATTACGCTAGTATTGCTTAGTATCTTCATACGTTACGTTTATGAATTCATCATTGGAAATTCGTTTTAGCGCTCGGTTTTTCCCAAATTTAGGTGTATAAATCTCGGGATAATCTTTTGGTGTTGAAGATGAGAGTTTTTTAAGTCCTCTTGGCTTTTCTTCTTCCTTTTTTCTTCATCCTCTTTAATATCCTTCTTAATATCAATTACAGTTTTTTTATCATCAAGTTTCCTGGTTATAGTCTGCATTTGTTTTGTTATTGGTGAAAATGCATCCTCTCTTAATTTCCCCCTTTTTCAGAAATTCAAATTTTTTCTCCAAATTCGTCCTAGCATTAATCATAGACCGAGAGATACTGGAAGGATTTGTGAGGTCATTTCTTACAGTATGGCGCTTTTAGGGGAGTTCATATACGTAATAAATTGAAGGAAGATGACGTCCTTACCGGTAGTGCGCAGGTCGCAATTGCAGAATGATTAATTGAAATTGCTCGAAAATCCGGAGGTGTCAAACAATTTCTTTCACAAAATTTTTTCAATTTATCGGTATTTTAACAACAAAAAATCCAACGCTCGCTATATGCCATACTTCTCCGGTAGGTGTTCAGGCTCGCCATACTGTTTTGAAAATGTTTTTTTCAAATTTTTTTTTCAAATTTTTTTAAATTTATTTCTTACAAGCTGTTTTTTTGAACAATAGTTTTTTCTTAATCTTGTACGAAAATCACCACGCCATACCATTCCCACGGTCCAAAATACCCGCCATATCCCCTCTAACATGTAATTTTTTAAAATTCGAAAAACTATTTCTTTCAGTATGGCAGTTAAATTGTGGTCAGTTTATGATACAGAATTATATTCGCCATACTTCTAGTGCATTACAAAAGTGGTGCCATACTTGAAAAATGGTATTTTTAACCGTTTTGAAAACACGCCTATAGAAGCCGTGAAGTTATGTTTTACAGTATTGCATAAATGAAATCAGATTGCCCCAATACGATTATAAGTTAAAAGAAATACGCCATACTGTGACCTTGGCACGAAAGACCGTGATACGCACGCTGCGATGTAAAAAAAATGAATAAATAAAACGATTTTTTACAGTATGGCATTCAAATTTTCGAAAAGATCATAAAAGGTATGATTCAGGAAAATTTATCCTAATTAATTTTTACTGATGCTGAAGTCCAAAAGTGGTGCTATACTGTAAGAAATTGTTCAAATGTTGCATGAAATTTCACAATTATTTAATTACATTGTACGTATATCACCCACTCTACAGGTATGGCATTATAACAATTATGTTTCTAATCATAAAAAAAACTACTAGACCAAATTTCAAAAAGAAAGAAATAGTTTTTCGAATTTTAAAAAATTATGTGTTTGAGGGGGTATGGCGGGTATTTTGGACCGTCGGAATAGTATGGCGTGGTGATTTTCGCACAAGAGTAATAAAAAACAATTGTTTCAAAAAAGTCAGCCTGTAAGAAATTATATTTGAAAAAATAAAAAAAAACATTTTCAAAACAGTATGGCGGGCCTAAACACCCACCGGAGAAGTATGGCATATAGCGAGCGTCGGATTTTTTGTTTTTAAACTACCGATAAATTGAAGAAATTGTTTGACACCTCCGGATTTTCGAGCAATTTGAATTAATTATTCTGCAATTGCGACCCATCGGCAAGAACGTCATTTTCTTTCAATTTGTTACGTATATTAACTCCCCTAAAAGCGCCATACTATAAGAAATGACTCTCTCGGTCTATCAGATTTTTTTGAATGAATAACAGCTTATCAGCTAAACAACTAATAGCTAATCAGTTAAACAACTAATAGCTAATTAGTTAAATAACTGATAGCTAATCAGTTAATAGCTAACAGCTCTTAACTAACAGCTAATCATCTAAAAAGGTAGCTTATCAGTTGAACAGATGAAACTGCTAATGAATAAATGGGAAAGAACACCCTGTTCAACGTTCTGATATTATCTGTAAGAAATAATCGCTAATTCAGATATATATATATATATATATATATATATATATATATATATATATATATATATATATATATATATATATATATATATATATATATATAGCGATCAAATCCTTTTTGATAACGTCCTTTTTCGATTTCACTATCCTTATCAATCACAATGAAACCATATTTATCAGTCTAGCATGCTACACACATTTTTTCAAATTCGTCATATTTCAAATCGGTTTTCACATGCTCATCATAAATATGCTTTAGATTACTCTCATCAGTGCGAAATTTCACCAGTAAATTTTCATTATTACGTATTAATTGCTTTATGTTGAATGATCGTAAACATTATGAAATCTTAATCCGCTGGGGTGTATAATAAATTAATCATGACGTTGGTTTTACCACAGTTTGAGGAGCCCACTATGAGACATCGGATTGTGGATGGTAAAAGTGTACCGTGTCTTCTTCTCTCAACTTTACGTCCCCCATGAAAATCTGCGTTATATTGCTAGTGATGACTTCTGTTTCACAATATGCATGTCTTCAACTAACTGAGTTTTAGCGCAAATTATATATTATATTATATATTATATATTTATATATATTATATATTTATATAAATAAATATATATATATATATATATATATATATATATATATATATATATATATATATATTATATATTTATATATATTATATATTTATATAAATAAATATATATATATATATATATATATATATATATTTATACTTTATATTCATCTATCTGCCGATGTATATCTACCTATCTAGTTTTCTATCTGTCTATCTATCTGCATATCTATCTATCAATTCATCTGACCGGGTAAACGTTCTGCCATATAAATTATTTTTATCTATCTATCTTTCTATCTATTCATCTATCTGCCGATGTATATCTACCTATCTAGTCCAAAGAGTTGTTAATATTTGGTAACGATAGTCTGACTCTGGGAAATTTAGTCCATGCAGCGCTACACGGAAGAGGAGCGCTCGTTTTGTGTACTCGAGTATTACCGCAACAACAATTCTGCCACTATTGCTCGCCGTAGATTTCGACAACATTTCAATTTGCACGATGTTCAGCAATCTCCAAGCCTTCCGTTGATCACGAAATGGGTTCGCAAGTTTGAGGAAACTGGTTCAATGTTAAATAAACGCGTCCCTGGTCGTCAAATGTCAGCGAGAACCACTGAAAACATTGAAAGAGTGAGGGCTACTGTGCGCCGACAATCGAACTTATCTACACGAAAGCGCGCAGCAGCATTAAATGTCTCGAGATCATCGCTGTTTCGCATCCTTCACAAAGATTAACACATGCACCCCTACAAGATTCAGTTAGTGCAGGAGATTGAAAGCCTGAGGGACCTGCTGATAGACTTTTATTCGCTAACGAAATAATGATAGATTTCCAGAAGTCGACAACATCTTATTCTCGATGAGGCGCATTTTCACCTGATGGCCATGTCAATACTCAAAATTGTCGATACTGGTATGCGGAATATCCTAAAAAAAAATCAAAGGCCTCTGCATAGCCAAAGGTTTACAGTTTTTGGGTTGAAATGTCGGGATCCGGAATAATCGGTCCTTTTTTTTTAAAGACAACACAAGGGCAGCCTGCAGTAAGGTGATGTCGCAGCATTATGTCGACATGCTTCAAACCTTTTTTACTCCGCCTCTTTAAGAATTTGAAGGATACACTCGTGACACTTGTTCCAACAGGACGGGAGCCCCCACCCCCGAAGCAGGACCTGGAAGATCTAAAAGAACAATATTTGACAAGAAATCGAAGCCATAACTGCAGACACTTGCCGCGCCAGCGTTATGGAAAATTTTAAAGGTCGCTTCAAGGAGTGTCAAGAGCCAGATGTGGGGCACATTTAGAGCAAACGTAATTTTTGAAACATAAATTTTCAAGAATTTTTATAAGTCTTAAGAATGAATTTGTCAGCACTCAATCAAGCTTATTTTTTTTAAAATTTGCGGGTTAAGTCTGATAAAAAAATATTCCGCGCTGGATGGTTTCCACTGTTTGCTTATTTCATTTTCATGCATCTGCGACATCCTTATTTGGGTCAATAATATTTATTAGTTTGGCAGTGTGTCACGCGAAAACAGCTGTGTAGGTCCGCTAGTCTAGGATTTATTCCAAACTGAAGTACTTTTGGTGAGTATCCCTTGTGCATCGAAGTTGAAATTATAAGCATAACACTCTCAATTTGATTTTATTTTAACAGGAACGCTATTCAAGTTCTTTATAGTAAACACTTTTTCGATAGCCAGCTCGTTATTATGTAGTTCAAGCCCATCGCATTTTTCTCAATTCTAGAGGCAAAGTCGTGTAATCTTTCCATCCCATAATAAGATGGAATATCGCTTGGGCATAAACAGATACGGGAATAACCATAAAAAGTATATTTTCTAGGGTCAGGGTCGGCCAGTAGCAGCTATTAAATCACAACTCCCAATAGTGTAAACAACTTGCGTTCCGAGAGCCGAAAATGCATGTACTTTTTTTATTGGATCGACTCCCCGACTTCACACTCGTGGCGGCAGTAATTCTCTAACTGCTTCATTGGTAAGGCGGGCATGTCCGCTTTCTACCACTCCGTCCGTCCTGAGTGACAAATGGTGGGGTGCATAAAGGGGATGTATAGGGATCACCAGTTTAACATATATATATCATATATAGTAATATATATATATATATATATATATATATATATATATATATATATATATATATATATATATATATATATACATAAGGGAAAATTGAAGGAAACGAAGTTCGAAATTAAATTATCATAAAGAATACGTTTATAACTATTATATATCAAACAATTTTGAAATTTTATTCGTTGGACATCTCCGTAAGTAAATGAATTAATTAGATCCGGCAAGGTATTATTCGGTTCAAAATGAAGAATCTCAGCGTCAGCGTTTTATGAATCATGTTATATTTCTAAAGGGGTCCCATACATAGTCAATCTAGATCGCGTTCCAGATTTCAAAATATTTAGATATTTTGAGATCAGATCCGTCAATCTATACTCGTACATTATCAATCTGGATCACCGATATCGATCGAGATTGACTGTGTACGATTCCTTAGAAACAACAAAGGAATTTTAAAAACGTTATGCTACATGCTTATTCAATATTTTCTAAACCGTTAGCCGTGTGCAAAACTCCTTCTGCACTAAAAACTTCCTTCTAATAATTGTTAAAATTTTTCTTATTAATTTCATTCCAACTTCAACTTCATTTGAAGCAGCATCGTTTAACTTTTGCGATCTAACCGTTTGGGTGTGTCTTCCTGTCTTAGTGAAAATCAAGTAAGTTTTTTATTTTTTGAGTTATACGCTCAGAACGTTGTTCAATATTTTTTAAGTTTGTTTTAGAGATGGATTTATTTGGAGAAATTGAACAAAGTTTCTTTCCTAGAGAGGGAAACCAGAGAAGAAGTTATCCGATCTGATTATCGAGGAGCCCTACATAAATATATGAAGCAAAACAATAATTACATCTGCGTTCGGAGAGTCAGTACTTCTAGACTTGGGTGACTACAATGTTTTTTACCGAAAGAGGGTAACGGAGGAATACAGACCTTATATAGAGGAGATTGCAACAGGCGAATTTTCCATCGTATCCAAGGGAACATTGAAACTCCGGAAAACCGCATCCAGTTGCAATATTTAAACTTATTGAAAACTAGGTAAATATTATTTATGTAGATTTCTTGTTCAATGGAATCTAAAACAAGAACACTGTTACTTACAAGTACGATTAATACATTGTTTCACACTTACTCATGGTTTTCAATTAATAATGTTTCGTTTTCCCTCTCAATGATCCTCATATAAGATCGAGATTTGATGTTATCTTCATCCATATGGACTAATAATTAATTATTCTGCTGAATATCTCATAATAAAATATCCTATTGTTCATTAGAATAGTCCATAAATCAAAACAAGGTCAATTCCTCACACGTTATCTACATGCTTATTTCATCATATTAATTTAACTTTGTACCCGAAAAAATAGTGTGAATTTGAACAGTGTAAAAACTTTCTCATGATAACTATTGAAGAAATCGAGCGTAGGATTGTTCCTAACACTATTATACATATCGTTTGATTAATATAAAATTAAAAAAAAATTAACAGTCTCTTGTATTTCTTATACAAAAATTCTTAAAAAAATAACCTGGTGAAATATAAGCTTCAATACTCTACTGAAATTAGAGTGTATTCGCAGACTTAATCCACGAGTCATAGTCCTTATCCATGAACGGTCATCTAACCAATACCTTATTTCCTCTTTTAGGTAATACTTTTTCGACTTAAAATGTATTTTACAGGGTAGCGAGAAAGTCTGGCAACAAGCTATTTTCTCTGAAACTATCAAAGATATAATTATCAAATTCTGGGGTTATCATCGCGATTGCATTTTGCGTTTTTTAGAGGATCCGTAAAAGTTTAGTGACGTCACCATTCAGTGTGCCGCCACCATCTTGAATTTTTTTAAACGGCAACGTAGGTCAAGTGATATATCGTAGAAAAGCTTATTTCTTCCTCTTTTCAAAAATACTGAATGAGTATAACATTATTGAAAAAATACAAGAAACAAGTGTCAAAAACTTAAAATATTCAATTTTTCACAACATATCATATAACAAAAAAATTAACTAGAATAATAACACAAAATCAACACTTTCTTTACAACAAGTGCTCAAAATGTTGGCCACCTGTTTCTTGGCAATGATACAATCTGTCTTAGAAGCTTCGAATGGAATTGTTGATAATTTCTGGAGAAACTCCTTGCATTTCAAGACGTATGCGAGCTTTCAAATCGTTTATGTTTGTTGGTCTGTTAACATACACGCGGTCCTTCAGGTATCGACATAAGAAAAAATCAAGTGGACTCAAGTCGGGAGATCTTGCTGGCCACTCAATTACACCTCTTCGACCAATCCATCTCTGAGAGAAAGTTATATCCAAACATTGCCAACGTTTTTATAATAGTGCGCAGGTGCACCATCCTGTTGAAAATATACGTTCATATTTGGAAATAGAGCAGTAATTTCAGGTATAATTGATTCAGTAGAAGATAAAAATATTTTTCACCAGTAAGAGCGCCGTCGATAAAAAATGGACCAATGAAATGGGTTTTCACCAAACCAGCCCATACATTAACTTTTTGTGGGTATTGTGTTTGGGCCTCATCCATTCATTGGGGGTTAGAAGCTGACCAGTACC